>CM077211.1:33028362-33180862 GCA_039654625.1 Rhinogobio ventralis
CACTGCACTCTGTACACTTTTTAGGGTACTCATGATCTCACACATGCAGTCATCTATACACCAGTGTAGGAGAAGCTGTTTGGAAACTGTAGCTTGGCAAGCTGCATGCTAGTCATAAAGTTACTCTTGTGCAAACAACGTGGATCATTTAATTGAAATTATTTATGGATGGCATATCTTTTCTTTTAAATCTTAAAATGTAAACTTAAATTAAAAAAAAAAAAAAAATACCAATCAGAATAAAATGCTTAAACACTTGCCTTAAAAAATGCTTAAAAATGTAATTTAAGCATGACCATGAACCATGACCATGTGAAAATGTTGTGAAATTGTTGAAATGTTAAGTAAATATTTTGTGGGGTTTGGCTGACAAAAAAGTTTGGATTCCCTGCCCTAATGCCTGGTACACATTGTACGATTTTGGGCTGTCTTAGACAAAAGATGACCAATCGTGGCCATTTCTTTGGTCGTGGATCCTAAACTGTGGTCCTACATCGTACAGTGAGAGACGGCCATTGTCACGATCTTGCGACCAAAGATAGCCTGCGATAATTTTCTTAGTGTCAGAAATTTTGCAAATGCAAAATGAAATGGCGTATTGATCAACGTGACATGGCTACTACTTACCTCATGCTCTATTTGCAAAATTTGGCATGCCAAGTTGGCCCCTTTTCCCTAGCCATGACTGTGTCCATGTTCTCCTCTTTCGCTTTCTTATTTTTTTTCTTTTTTTCTCAGCGCACATAAAAAACACAATTGCCAAAGTGCGATTCATCTTGCTCTATTTACCACTAGCGCATGCTGATGACATTTTATTGTATACTTTTTATTATATACTATTATATATTATATACTTAATTATATAGTTACTATACTAACTTGCTTCGTAGCCTACGATTGAATAGGTGTCATCATCGTACAGCCTACATACATGTTGTACCCGAGTTTATTAGATCCATGTCGTACAGTGTGATTTGTAATGATCTTATAGGATTGCTGAAATCGCACCGTCAGTAGCAGGCATAACACACATTCACTATATATCTAGTTCAGCGTAGCGTAGCAGATCTAGTTTCAGTTTCAGTTCAGTTTCAGTTTATTTATTGACAACTTTATTTATCTAGTCCGCCAAGACCAAATACATTAACATGCTAAAACTATTCAGAGAATTGTCATGATTGAAATTAATATAACTCCATTTTGTTTATTCATCTAATCGTTTATGTCTTCCTTTTATCTCCTAGGATAAAGACCTGAAACAGTACCTAGATGACTGTGGAAACTGCATTCATATGCACAATGTCAAGGTAAGACTTTGACAAATATCTTTCATTTCCGTTTCTCATATTTGTTGTGCTACACATGGCAATCAGAGATTATACTTATTCAGTCACCTGTGTGTTTTCCCCTCTAAGCTCTTCCTGTTTCAGCTGTTGCGAGGTCTGAACTACTGTCACAGACGTAAAGTCCTTCACCGAGACCTCAAGCCCCAAAATCTCCTGATCAACGACCGCGGGGAGCTCAAGCTGGCTGACTTTGGTCTGTAACATACAAATCTGGTTTAACTATCTCATTCTTGCTCTGTTTTCTCATGGTTTGTGTTCTGTGGGTGGTTAATAAAAACCAGCCGCCTACTTACCAACTCTAAACACTTAACCTCAGGTTGCACTAGTTGCATTGTCTCTGTAATCATTGTTCTGTAAATGTGAAGTTCCTTTGGCTAAAAGGATCTAGTGTACTAAATGTCTGGTAGGACTTAAAGGGGTCATGATTTGAGAAATCAACTTTTCATTCAGCCTTTGATATATAAAAGTTCATTGTGATATAAGAATATCCTGTAAGTTTCGGAGCTGAAAACTTCCTTGTTAGTCAAAGAAAAGCTTTTATTGACACCAGGCCCAGCAAACGCTCGATCTCAGAATATGCCAACCCTTGATGTCATCGTGTGGTTAAACGCCGCCTCAACATAAGAATAAGTACACCTGATTCTGTAGTCCCGCCCACCGACTCGTGGAGCTAAACGGATCGTGCTACCGAGCAATAAACATGCCGAAGACAGCAAGATATTGCACTGTGCCTGGTTGTGGAAGAACACAGTCGCTGCATAAGCTTCCTTCGGATTCTAATATTTGGAATGTGTGGTTGAACTTATTGCTATTGAACTATTTTTAATGAAGTTCCAGCTCACGTGGGTAAGACATTGCACGTTTGTTCACTTCATTTCCCCGCGGAATCGTTTGTAAAGAAGACACAGGTCGAGGCTGGATTTTCAGACATATTGAGATTAAAACACAATGCTGTGCCTTCTATATTGGATCCGACAGGAATAGTCCAACACACTTATGTGAGTAAAAAATTTTTTTATATGTGATAGTATTGCATTATTACAGATCGTTTGATATCTACTGATTATGTTGCGGAAGTTTTGAACATGCTGATTTGTCTGCGGTGAAGTTTTGCTGATGCACGTACTTGGCTTGTGTGTGTGTGTGTGTTAGTGATGCGCGGTTCGTGGATATATCCACCGATTGGGCGGGCCAAGTAATAAAAAAATAACATTCATATTAATTGCAGGTGGATGAGGGATAAATAATTGTTTTTGTTTGATAAAGATATTTTGCGAGCCCTGTCGGTGGATCATTCCGGTTGCCGTTTCTCCACATTGGAAGTTTTCAAAACAATTCCCCACATGTACTGACGGGGGAGTCGAAACTCATTATTATGCAAAACTGTTATCCAGTTGGCACGCCCATAAAAACCGAGCGTTCCAGGAGAGAGGCCCAAAACCAGGGTAGAAAATGGCACATTACTTATTCATTATGATGTTTTTGAATGTAAAAACCACGCGAACGTCATTAGTTGACCATTTTTTAACAGTGTAAAAAAATTTAAAAAGCCAGTTCATGACCCCTTTAAGTGGAGTTGATGTAAAATATCTTGTAAAGCTCTAGAAAGCTTGCTTAAACTTTGTTTTTGTTTGGTCTTCAGGTCTGGCACGAGCAAAGTCGATTCCCACCAAGACCTACTCCAATGAGGTGGTGACTCTCTGGTACCGCCCCCCTGACATCCTAATGGGCAGCACAGATTATTCCACTCAGATTGACATGTGGTGAGCATCCACCTGATGATTTATATTACTTAGTGTATAAAGTTTATTTGTGGTATCAGTTATTTATATACTATTATAGTATTTAGTAATATTTTGGTTTTATTTTTTAATAATGTTTGTTTCTATATAGCTTTAATAAATGTTTTAGTTTTTAGTAATTGTAATACTTCAACTTCAACTTATTTAATACAGTTTCTGAGTTTAAGTTTTTTTATTTAGCATTTTATTTTAACTTATCGCCAAGTGTGTAGTGTAAATGCAGATATCAGATATGGGTCACTTTTTAAAGAAAGAAAAAAAAATGGATATTTATAATAAATCGGAATTGGGCATCAAGACCTGCAGTGTAAATGCGGCCTCACTGAAATAAGTTTAAGTAAAATTAAGTAACTAAAATTACTAAAACTAGAACTGAAATAAAAATTAACTAAAGCTAAATAGAAATATAAAAAAAAAACATTCTAATAAAAATGACAAAAGCACAACTGAATTACTAAAACTTGAACTAAATAAAAAAAAAAATATATTTTTATATTTTTAGTTTTCAAAGTATTAATAAATACTATAATAGTATATAAATCATACTAAAATAACACTAAAATATTTATTTTTATTTTATTTCTCAGTACCTGACATTTCTACCTCAGTAATTCAGTTCAGCTTGCAAGTGCACACTTGGTGTTGTAGATTGAAATAGCAGTGCAGAAAACACTGTTAATGAGACTCTCGGTTTTACTATGGTAAAATCAGCTCACACTCTTATGCCATAGCTTCTGTGTAGGTGAACTTAAATTGAGTTTTAATGTCTCTCATTGCAGGGGTGTTGGCTGTATCTTCTACGAGATGTCTACAGGTCGACCCTTGTTCCCGGGGTCCACGGTGGAGGAGGAGCTGCACTTTATCTTCAAACTGCTCGGTACTGCTCTCTCATGCACTCTCTCCTCCTCTCTCACTTTGCTCTTTCTGGCTCTAGATCTGACAGTTTGTCTCTGTGTGTGTCACTGTGATATTTATAAACCCTCCTGCGTCTTTTCATAGGTACGCCCACAGAGGAGACCTGGCCCGGAATAACCTCTAACGAGGAATTCATCTCCTATAACTATCCCCGATACCGCCCTGACTGTCTCCACAACCACACTCCACGGTAACAACAGCTGTCCTCTGGGCCTGATGCCTGAAACGATCAGCGCTCCTGTTGTAAAAACAAATGACACTCTGTCGGAGGTCATTTATTGAAGTTGTGATTTCTCTCTTGCAGATTGGACAATGATGGAGTTGAACTTCTGTCGAAACTGCTGCAGGTGATTTGCGTATTATTAAAATAGAAATTTATAGACGGTGATGATGACTCACCTCATTAGTTGAGCCAATGTTGTTATGTTAGGTTGGTCATGATGCTTTTGCTTGTTTAAACCATAATGTTTGCATGTTTCTGGAAATCACACCTACAAATGCCTTGCTTACAGTAGGATATTCTCATTAAGCTGGGGTTAGAGAAATTATTTTTAATAATGATACTTTTATTATATGGCTGTTCTCTTGACAGAGTTTAGCTATCTGAACGTACATTCTCTCCTACTAAAAACAAATGCAGTTTTCTCATTTACATGACAAATATTTGTCAACATACAATACAAATTTGCTTCAGTACATTTTTATTGTGCTAGATTCCGAAAATATATAAAGTTTTTCTTTTTTAACAGTTATTTGATACGCCTTGAAATTACTTTGTCTATTACATATTCATAGTATTATCCAGTAGCCAAATAGCTTTTAGCTCATTGTTTTAGGCTACTGTTGTAAGAATACAGTAGTCTTGCCAATATTCAGTGCCAAGATGCAATGCTAGTTAACATTAGTGTACTAAAGATTGCCTGAAATTAGAATAGATTTGAAAAGTATTGAGATGTTCTTGAGGGACAATTCCCTTTCCTAGCCAAAAAAGCTTCCTTAAAGGGTTAGTTCACCCAAAAAATAACCGAAAATTACCCCATGATTTACTCTCCCTCAAGCCATTCTAGGTGTATATGACTTTCTTCTTTCAGACAAATGCAATTGGAGATATATTAAAAAATGTCTTGGCTCTTCCAAACTTTATAATGGCAGTGAATGAAGGATGAAATTTTGAAGCCCAAAAAAGCACATCCATCCATCATAAACGTACTCCACACGGCTCCGGGGGATTGATAAAGGCCTTCTGAAGCAAAGTGATGCATTTGTGTAAGAAAAATAGCCATATTTAAAATTTTAAAAACTAAAATAACTAGCTTCCGGCAGACGGCCTACGCAAGTCGACTTGCGCCAAAAGAGTAACTCATGACATGATGTATAGTGTAGGATGTAGTTTAAGCTTTCAGGTCTCACTCCATTTTGAGAGAGAACAGCCACTACTGAATTCAATAAATTCCTGATGAGTAAAATCAGATCAGTTTTTCTTTTTTTAGTTGAATATTCTTTTTCACTAGGATCACATTATTGATGGAAAAAGTGGTTGTGAATGCCATTTTGGGTTGATTTAAAAAAAAAAAAAAAGTGTATTTTGGTAGCTTGTCTTATACACTACTGTTCAAAAGTTTGACATTGTGGAATGTTTTTGAAAGAAGTCTCTTATACTTACCAAGGCTGCGAATTATCAAAAATGAAGTAGAAACAGTAATTTTGTGATATTATTAGTTACTAACACTAGGTTTTGTTTTAGTTTGAGGGCAAGAAACGAATCGCAGCAGAGGAAGCCATGAGACACCCATACTTCCACTGCCTGGGAGAGAGAATTCTCACACTGCCAGACAGTGAGTTCACGTACACACACACACACACACACACACACACACACACACACACACACACACGCATACATCTCCGACCACAGAGGAGATTTATGTTGGTTCCAGATAACAGATGCATGCGCGCACACACCTCACACTGAGAGATAGAATTATTAAAGTGCCAGACAGAAGTCTCACACAAACACACACTTTAGTTTGACAGACATTTAATTCCACCGAGCCAGTATGAGCTGTTCTGTATTTGCACTGAATCAAGTGAGTGCATGTTGAATTAAGCTTACACAGATACTCTGACCCTTAACGTTATATCTCAGCATTTGTTTCAGTTCAGCATGTTAAATTAACTGTTGGATTTCTCCCTGCTAGCTACATCAATATTTGCACTTCAAGAAATTCAGCTGGAGAAGGAGCCAGGAATGAGGACGAACTCTCTGTCAGAATCAGGTAAAACCACAGAGCACTGCTGGCCGATGAATGATGATTCATGATGATGGTTTTGAGCTTCATCCATCAGTGTACTGTGTGTTTGTGACCCCGTCGACTGGCATTACTCTCAAACAGTCCGAATTTTTATAGTCTTGTAAAAAAAATCTGGCCCATATTCATCTTAATCTGGCCAAGAACCGACCAATCATGTTTTTATGTGACATTTGTATATAATTCTGGAGTGGACAAATCTGAAATTAGACAACAACTGGGTTGGGAATAAAAAAAATTCCATTATTCAAAAAAATACTTTGAGTTTGGTGATGGTTCTTGAACGTCTGCATTCTTATGCCGATAAAATATTCTGACTGTTTATTGCACCACTAATCTGAATTGATAATGGAAATCGTTAAAGGGATAGTTCACCCAAAAATGTAAATTCCGTCATCATTTACTCACTCTCATGTTGTTCCAAACCTGTATGATTTTCTTTCATCTGCTGAACACAAAATATATTTTGAAGAATGTTGGTAACCAAACAATTTGGTTTCCATTGACTTCCACCACATAAACAAAAATACATTTATGTCAATGTGAACCAAAACCGTTTGGTTATCAACATTCTTCAAAATCTTCAAAAGAATATCTGCTTTTAAGCATTTAAGCAGAAGATTTAAACTTATTTTTATGGTCACAAGGAACATAAATTCAGTTTAAAGTACCCCTGTGGTGAAAATCAAGTTTTTAATGTTGTTTATATGTCTTTTTTTTTTAATATGCTTTAAGACAAACCATGTGCAAATTCATAAGTCAACACCATTGCTGAGTATTTTACTTAAAACTGCAGTGAACAAAAAGCAGTCTCAAACTGCCCGTTTTTTACCGTCACAAATATGTTACCAATTCTGTTAACATGCGGGGCTCTCTGGTGAACACGAATCTCTTATTTACATTGTGTCTGCACTTTGTTAATGAGAGGATTTGCAAGCTTTCAGAACTCGGTGCAGAACAAAAACTCTGGCGTTTTGAGTGGTGAGTGGATTTAAATTAAACACCCCTGATTGGCCACTGCGTACACGAGATGTTTGTGATTGGCTACATTGCTCTCCTCTGCAAAAGCGCATTTTCAAAATAGAAATATTTGACGTTCTCCAGAGCGCAAACACAAATAAGCACTGGAGCGTTTATATGTTTCGTCAATATGATATTATTCCAGTATCAAATGAGGGTGCTCTTGCTTTGGTTTGAGGGTGCTTAGCAGAACCGGGCCTGCCTGTATAATTCGCTCTTTCTCTTCTTCTTCTGAATCAGTTTCTGGTTCAAACATATCTGATTAATTAAATTCCACTTGCCATTGTGTAGAGTTTACTACAGTTGACCGAGTGGATTAGGTAGTCTGAGGTCATGTGATTGTTTGGAGGCGGAAACAAATTTGCATATTCATGGGTCTACGTGTACATTCAAGCTATTTTAAGGCATGAATTTCTTAATAAGAAATGATTTTCACAGGAATTTTTTTTTAAGTATATCATTGTGATTATCAAAGATGAGTTTTAAGAGATCATAATCTCTTAAATAACTTTTAATGTGTAAAAATGTTTGGCTAGTAGTGTAAACCTGTGTACCTTGATTCTTGAAATTGCATAATGCCAGCTAATCAGATAAAAATAACCAGTTCTTGCAATATTTTTGTGTGCTATATACATCACACGGTTCTTATGAGGCAGAACCTATGATTTATATGACTTGGCTGAGCACACTAATCCCACACCATTATCTCAGTCATAATCCTCCTGAATTTATTCATATTCATCCTATGAGAGATGAACTCTGTAGCTCATCATGACACAGCTCATTTTCTGTGCTCTCTAATACTTCTCGCATTGCTCATCTTCTCTATCCTAAGTTTTCTCCTCATCCTGCTCTAGTCAGAGATGCTGGTTTACTCACCCTCACTCTCTTCATACCCCTCAATCTTTCTCCTTTTCTTACTGTATCCTTCATCTCTGACTGCCTCATTTCGGTCTGGTTTACACCTAGCATTAAGATTCATGTCAGGTGATCCAATCACAAATAGCATAATACTTGCGATGGCCCAAAACAGATCTTAATATCTCTTTCTGTGTTCTTAACATCCGTCTTCTTTCTTTGTTCTCCATCAACATTTCTTAGTTTATTTCTCATGTAGACTCATTAAGGCACATTTATGTTGACAACGATGCTTCATACATTCTCAGGAGTAAGTTCTTGTTAATCTCCATGTATTATGCAGCTCTTTTGGTGCTAACTTTGTTTTCTGCTCTGTCTTTCCCACGGTCTCTCTCTCTTTTCTCTCCCCCTGCCTATTTGTATGTGCTTTGATGTGTGTGTGTGTGTGTTTTTTTTTTTTTACTGCGCTCCAGAGCTTTTGCAAAGATGTCTAAGGTTCCGGCATACCTTAGGTACATATTTGTCGTCCTCCTCTCACAGCAGGAGGACACAAACAACAAAACCGCATTTCTTCCCTTGAGTTTCCTGATCATGTGTACATCTGTGCTGTCCAGTTGTACCCCACAGGAATTACATAAAAGCATCTTAATCACTCCTCAGATATTTAAAAAAGATTTTTTTTTTCTCTGAACGGAGTACATAGGTAGGCTTGAAGATGCCGGACTCATGCACAGCTTGAAATTAAAAATAAATGTTTAAATCATTATTAGGAGCATCTGTCACATGCATCACAAAATTAAAGAACATTTAGGCAATATGTTGCACTAGCAGATCACATTGACACTTACATTAACATCTGTGTTATTTTTTTGAGCAAAGATCCCATACTAACTACATCCTTACAGTAGTTGGTTATATGTTAAATTTGCTGAAATCAAGTCATCTGTCATCTTTTTCCTTTTCTGTGTATGCTATGATAAGCCCATCATACATAAAATGTGCACTGACTTTTACTGTCCATTTTGGCAATCTGCTTGATGTGCATGTCAAAACCAGGGTTGCCGTGTTGGTTTTCAGCAAATGGTTAAAACATTTGGAAAATGAGGGATTTTCCCATTGATTGTTGAATGAAAAATAAACTGACACCAGGATTTCATTTAACAATTTATGTGCTGAGGTTATGCCTAATTCCGTTGAGAAACATTTAACGAGACATTCATCCTCATTAAGCATCTATGTTCATAGACCGGTTCTCCTGTGATATTTAATTAATGAAAAAAAAACTCATCCTCCATTCATACCTCATATATTCAGTTCACGAATTGATGAAGCTGTCAGGCTAGAGCTTAATTATTCAACGTTTATACAGATTTTATACAAAGTCCGTTCTAAATATGAATATTAATCCATGAGCATAAGGTTCCAGTGTGAAAATCACTGATGAAGTGACAGTATAGACATTTATAATGTTAACTGAAGATTTCTATTTCAAATAAATGCTGTTCTTTTGAACTTTCTATTCATCAAAGAATCCTGAAAAAAAATATTTCCACAAAAATAAAAGATTTAAGATTTAAACATCATATGGAAGCTGGATAAATAAGCTTTCCATTGATGTATAAAGTTTATTAAGTCCTCAGCCAGGCATATTACTAATAATAATACATTTGATATTTACGGTAGAAAATTTACAAAATATCTTCATGGAACATGATCTTTTTCTTAATATCCTAATGATTTTTGGCATAAAAGAAAAATTGATAATTTTATCTTTAGAATGTCTCTTTGTGGTCCAGGGTCACACATTAGAATGATTTCTGAAGGATCATGTGACACTAAAGACTGGAGTAATGATGCTGAAAATTCAGCTTTACCATCACCGGAATAAATTATATTTTATAGGATATAAATAATATATTCAAATAGGAAACAGTTCTTTCAAATTGCAATAATATATCACAATATTACTGTTTTATGAATATTTGATCAAATAAATGCAATATTGGTATAAGAGACTTCTTTCTTAAAAAAAAAAAAATAATAATCTTAAATGGAAATCTTGACCACAAACTTTTGAATGGTATTGTACAGACTCTCCAAAGTCAAGTATGGTTTATTTTGTGATAATGGCCATTTGTTTGTTATCCTGCTTATTATAGGGCTGCTTACCAAAAAAATGAATAAACATATATTGATTTGAATTGATTCGATCAACCAATCAGAATGATTATTCAACATTTCTTTTAAATACTCCATATAAGTCCATACATACCATTCTCATCTCCGTGCGTGCCATAACTCTGTCTGATGCACCCACCGCTAGCCTAGCTTAGCACAAAGACTGGAGGTAAATGGCTCCATCTAGCCTACTGCTCAATAAGTGACAAAATAACGCCAAAATAGGCTGACTTCTGTCAACATAACCAACGTGACAACCTGCTTGCACAGAGAGCGTGCTGGGGACTATTTTCAGGCGCTGCGTAATATCATTGCACCGCTGCATCCATGGTACGGCAGCAAAGTTCCTGGATTATTACGCAGGAATGAGAGTATAGTTCCTAGCCATATTGGTCAAGGAAATTGCAACTTTTCATTTTCCGTCGGTATTAGTACACGATGTAACTATACACATCACAACATGTAAATAGGAAAATGTTGGTGTTATTTTGTCACTTATTGAGCAGTAGGCTAGCTGGAGCCGTTTACCTCCAGTCTTTGTGCTAAGCTAGGCTAGTGGTGGGTGCATCAGACAGAGTTATGGCACGCACAGAGATAAAAATGGTATGTATGGACTTATATAACTCTGGGGATACGATGAATAAGCTAAAGTCCCAAAAAGTTGGCATGTTCCTTGCTTATGGCAAGCCATAAGCCTCACATTTTTTAAATGTTTATTTTTATTACCCAACTTGCAGTAAATTACTACTCTACCTAGTGCCCACAATCCTTAAACAAGATCACCAATCAGAGAAGTCGGCAAGCAAGGTTGTGGTGAGTCTTGGAGGCTAGTGAGATAGTTTATTCATTCTTTCATAAGACAGACTGAAAACAGACTCTTGTCTGTCTACAACATTTACGAACAGTAAAAATGTAGGGAGACGTAAATCGGAGCCAGAGAGGGGAAATAAAGTGATATGGGTAATTTCTCCGTGAGCATTTAATTTGGCTGGTCTTTAACTGATCTTAACATCAGACTAATGCCTGTGTATTGGACATGAGTTTGAATATATATCACCTTCGCAGAGAAGGCATAATGTAGAAACCGAGGTGAGGAGCTTGTTGTGTGAATACCCCTCTTTCCTTACCAAACAAGAAAACAGCCTAGGCTTCTCTAGAGCTTTAAACTGAGCATGTGTGGGTGGCTGTGTGTTTGGGTGCATGTTGACGTGTTTGGGTTTGGTAAGCTCGCCTACTCTCATGCCCAGTTCTCTAAATGAAGCGAGCGCTGCTTTTCTCTCTCTGCCCCTCTTGTGACCCTTTATACCCTCTGACGGTCCTTTCGAGTGCATTTGGTTTTATCCTGCTCAGTGTTGCATGCACCATTTAGCCACTGAACACTGTCTATGTAGCCTAAACGTCCTCCTCTTCTTTTTCTCTAGTCAACAGCATATCTCAGCGGCAGAGTCTGCTCTTCTGAGGGCACGCAGGGCGACTCGGGATGGGGACGACGGATGATATACAGAGAGGACACGTTGAGACGTTTCCTGTCGTGAAGATGAAGGGATATGTTTTTCATTTTTCCTTCCGAGTCATTCGCTAGTCCTGTGGCATTTTGTGTTTAGAAGGGGGTCACTGTAGTTGTTTACATGGAAAGGCTGAGGATGTTGATTTGTGTACTTGTTTTCTTTGTTTCAAATGAGGATGCACACTACGAACATTTTCTTCCTGTTTGCTGTACCTTCTCGACGTGGTTGCGTCAATCCAGCCGCTGTAATCAACCATTCAGACGCAGAATGTTATTGGATGACCTGCTTGAGTGCATAGACTTCATCCTTTGACTGAAACAAATCAACCTGTTTTATTTGCAATACTTCTCAATTGTAATGTAAAAGGAAGGCCAGTTTATGAAGGAACGTATCATGAATGCTGTTAATATCCGTCAAGAAGAAGCCAAGTCCTTTCTAGTCTTCCAGAATAATGATCCTCTTCATTAGTGTCATCAGCCCTCCCATCCAAAGATGAACATTTAGTACTATGCCAACACAATGGTTCTCCAATCATCATCATCATCATCATCATCATCAACCCTAATAGATGTTATTTGTATTCATCAGAACATTGACTGTCAACTTTTGCTTTTGTTTGCATAATCATTTCACTTTTAAGTTGTTGTTTACATGTTTTTTTGTTTTGTTTTTTGCCATGCAATACAGTTTGATAATGTAGAATACGGTTTCACCAAAGACCCCCATGCCGTCTTTCTTTCCCTCTTGGTTTGACTTATATTGAGCTTCCACTTCCATCATCATGTTCAAGTGAACCCTCGATCAGCTACACTGTGTCAAGGACAAATTGTTTGTGCAAAACGAATAATGTTTGTGTTGCATTAAGGAAAGCCTCCGATAGTCTCGACGCATTTCTTGCGGATACCTAGTTTAAGCCATGTTGATAATTCTTCCATTTACCACAGCTCTTCGGGCTGTCACTCTAGTTGAAAACTGAGCTCAATTCTACGCTGGTTCAGTCAGGGCGATGAGAACTCATAACGGGATGCCCGGGCACATGCGGAGAACCGGTCGACTTGTATAGGGCTCAGGTTTCTGTCACTCTGCAGAACAGCTGAGTGTGGTGGATAATGTTCCACATCTTGCCCCGGTTGTTCATACTCCACAGGTTTTGGAGCGCATTGGTGTCGCGTAACACACCGCAAATTTAAAATGCTACCGTCCCCTTGCATGTACGAATCAGGGCCTCTCTGCACAATGCCTGCGATTTTATGCAGTCCCACAAATGTGATTTTATTGGGTGAATCTCTGGAGGATAAAAAAAGTTCAGGTGATCTTTTACACCAAAATTAAGAGAGAGAAATAATACATTTTATTTAAAAGAAAATAAAGCCTATTTTTAGGACTATTAATATTTCTTTGTGACATTATTTTCATTGCCAATTAATCCCCAAATTTTTCTTCCTATTCTTATGTTAAACATTATTTCACATTTTTATATGCTGTATTTAATACATTTCTCTCTCTCTCTCTCTCTCTCTCTCTCTCTCTCTCTCTCTCTCTCTCTCTCTCTCTCTCTCTCTCTCTCTCTCTCTCTCTCTCTCTCTCTCTCTCTCTCTCTCTCTCTCTCTCTCTCTCTCTCTCTCTCTCTCTCTATATATATATATATATATATATATATATATATATATATATATATATATATATATCTATATATCTACTGTATGTGTGTGTATACACACACACATATATATATATATGGCGTCTTTGCTGATGTACATCATTTCACAGCAATTTTTTCTGTAATACGGCATAATTTACTGTATTAGGAGAATGACTAAAACTTCTAGGCTCATTACAGTAATTGGGGTGTACATGTACTTAATTGTCAAATAATAATGATATTAAATTAACTAAAATAATGTCACCATGGAAAAGACAAAGTTTCTAAAAAAATAATCTTTATTTTTTTTTTTTATGCAAAATATAATTTCTCATTTTATGTTAGGGTGAAATGAGACTGGATTTTTTTGTTGTTGCAAGATTCACCCCATTAGAGCTGAATGCAGAGGCGTTTAAGACTTCATGTTAGTGAGGATATTTTAGTAAATATATAATTTTTTAAAAACGAATTTAAGCAATCCCAAAACGTTTGGTCTGGTGATAGATTGTGACTTCCCTTCGTCCCTGTTGGAGATGACCTGTGAATAATACCTGTGCTGCATATGTGTGTGTATGAGAGTGAGAGAGGGGAATGCAGACTTGCATGGCAGTGTTGTAAAGTTGAAGACTGTGGTACTTTGTAAATAGCCTTAGAATGTTTTTTTGCAGACCAGAGGTGTGGAGAGTGTAATGAGAAGATCCTCCTAATAATGTATCATTTTTAAAGCAAAGAAGAATATCATTTTTGTTATACTTCTCATTGATGACATTGTTCTCTCTCTCTTTTTTTTAATAAGATGTAGTAACCAGATGTTACTACCATAGGAGACTCATGTGGTTGTAGATATTTGGTTTCGATGTTTGTTAGTTCATGAGGATGAAAACGGCTCATCTAACGTAAAGCTTTCATCTGGAATGCGGATGGATTACGGTGAAAGGGCTTCGGTGGAGCCAACTGTTCATTACTGCGCAATAATTGCTAATTTTACGCAATAATTATTTTTTTTTAAATACCAAAACCCTCTTGATTTGAAAAGAATTTGATACTGATTTTCGGTAACCATTGCATGTAGTTAAATATATAAAAAGCAAACAATGCCAGAAATTGTCATGCAAAAACAAGGCTGTTTTATTGCCCATTTTATGAGGAATCTAATAAGTGAGGTTTTGATATGATTGCAGGTGAAATGCTTTTATACATGGAGACACTTTGAGCCAATATGGACTTCATACGGTTTTCAGTATGTTTCTTTTGTACAACTCAACCTTTTTGAATGGGCATTTTATGCTAAACAAAACTTGATAATTGATCAGTACAGTATTATTTGCTTTAGCTTTGTCTTATTTTGCAATTGTATACACTAAAAGAGCCCAAAGTTTGAGGACTTTCAGCCATTTTACTGCTCTTCTCCAGTTGGTTGTCCTTATGTGAAGGCAAGAAGGGAGCAATGAGGTCTGCTGTTATAAAAATATGTTAAATGCAGTTTAAACAAACACATCAAGCAATACTCACTGTTAATGTACATTTCAAATCTCATGGATATCTAACACAGGAAATCCTCTCAGATAGCCATAGTATATTTTCTGATTGACAGTAAGTAAATAAGTATGCATATATGAGTGGTCACTTTGTTTGAGTCTAGAGCTGTTAACCACAAATAACAATTGTTTGATGCAATGTTGAAAATCCCTTTTCCTGTTTTTTTTTTTCTTTTGAATCTTTGAGTTTTTAATTTTTAACTTTACAAATAATTACAATGCACAACAATGGCTGACTGTTTCTTCATGTTGCTTGTATGAATGATCATTTGCAACCAAGTCTGTCAGTTATAAAGCAGGAAGTGGATGCAGAACATTGGCACAAACAAGCTGTAAAACATTCAGGTGGAGCAGAACAAATGTGAATAATTTTGCTGGCAATATAACCAATGTCCCAAACTTGAATTTTGTTTTACTTTTTGTAACTCATTTCAATGGAATAATGTTCAGATTAGTGCTGTCAAATCGATTGATCTCGATTAATCGCATTTTACATAAAAGTTTGTGAATATATAAGTATATACATACACACACAAACATTTATGTTCGATGCGATTAATCACGGTTAATCAATTTGACAGCACTAATTCATACATTGTTTGTATGTTCGTTAGAGATTGAAAATAATTCCCAATATATACCTAAATCCAAATCCACACATAATCAGATCAGCCAGAACAGTAACTTGAAAAAGTTTAGAGTCCATTGTCCAAAAATAGCCAGAAAACCCAACAAACTATAAAATCTCAGCTTGTTTGTATATCACCCATAGTTGGACACATTCATGTTCCACAACTAAAGATGGCTTAATATTGACTAGTATGCATGAGTTTTTATGTGTTCAGGCACCTTTACAAAATGTATGTGCTAACCCAAGAGGTATAAACAAACTTGGTTTTGGAGCAACTTTTAAATGTGCCTTTCAGATTAAAGTGAACCAATTTGGTAAATCAAATAACCAAGAGAAACGGCACCAAACTGATACTAATATGAAAAAACACCCATCAATATGACCATATTTTAACATAAAACATAAGTTTGAGGAAGTGTTATCCTTGAAGGAAATCATATATTTGTGATTACATACATGGCTCATAGTTGAACCCCAGAATGAAGCTTAAACATGACAGAAAAACTTTTATTTTGTATTTTTATTATTATTTAAAATCCATATAATGTCCCTACATTGTGCATTGACAATATTTTTGTGATGGTTCTTAGCAGCCATATATTTAAAATGAGAATTTTAAATTTGATCCTTGACATAAATCAATGCAGTTCTTTATCATTTCAAGATTTCTGAGAAGTAAATATGCGCCTCATCATGTATTATACAGCAGCTTGATTTGTTGACTGCTTTTCAGCTTTTGCTATTGGTCAATGCCAAAGTTATCCGAAGCCTTGCATGGGTTGGTGTTTAATTTTTCCAAGGAATGTTATAATGCTGACACCCTGCTTTGTGTTTCTTACTGAGCCAGTTTTACTGCAGAGAATTACTGTTATAATAAAACCCACATACTTATAACCCCAGTATTCCCAGACTCATCATTAAACATGTTTAAAAATTCTGTTCATTTATTGTATCAAAGATATACAATTCAATAAAGGTATGTACATTTCTGAATAAAAATTTGCACCAGGTCCTATTATTTATGTCTTCTATTGGTCTATTTTTGTCTTTTAGGGGTATATAAAAGCGTTTCTAATTGTCTAAAAATAGAAAAATGTAACAACTAATAAATATATATAAAATCAAGTGTGTCAAAAGTGTCTTTAATGTCACTTTTGAACAATTTAATGCATCCATGTTGAATAAAATATATATTTTTTTACTTACTGACCCCAAACATTTAAAATGTAGTATGTGTGGAATAGATAGATACAAACAAACAATACAGTAGATGGATGGATGGATGGACAGGTGTATGGATGGATGGATGGATAGATAGATAGATCGATAGATGGATGGACCGATCGATAGATACAATATATAGATAGAAACAAACAAACAATACAGTAGATAGATTGATGGACCGATGGATGGACATATACGGATGGATGGATAGATAGATAGATGGATAGATAGACAGGTGTATAGACAGATAGATAGATAGATAGATAGATATGCACGGAAATGCTTACAGTTATAACAAGGGGTTTTAATGCATAGAGGCACCTTTCCCTGAACATCAAGTTACTAGTGAAGCGGTTTCTGTGATTGATTATTTTACCTAGTGAATCTTCACCGTCAGCCATTGAAATCTGTGATCGACTCTTCAGGTCTGTTGATTTTCAAGATGGCGCCGCTCACATCTTCCACATGTGAATTGTTCAGTGAGGCAGTTCGGGCTGTTTTGGAAACGTGGCCGGTGCTGCAAGTTAGTAAATTCATAACGTTACATTCTGGAAAATACATTATTCGTAGAATATTGTCATATTATTAGGCAATCTTCATTTTAATAATCATAAATCTGACTGCTAACAGGTTAGCATATTAGCGCTGCAGTGTATAAACAAGAAGTTAATATAAAATAAACATATATGTATGTACCTTTAAAGTTACGTGTTCTTGTCACGTTATTGTGTCTAGCTGCACAGGAATTGTGATAACGCGCGCTTGGGTTGGTCTTCCTCGGAGGAGCGGCTGCACCAACTTCTGTTTTATAGATGTAATGGATTAAGGATTTAACGAGCTCAGTGTTTTCTCACAGATCGCGGTCGATAATGGTTTTGGTGGAGCGTATAGTCAGCAGAAAGCGGAGTGGATGGTGGACGCGCTGCTGCAGTATTTCAACGACAACGGTCAGAGCTTTCAAATGATTCCCACTAACACTATATAGGATATCTTCTGATGTTACTAGCAAACCTCGTTTGTGCCTCCCCACAGATGACCTGCAGCAGGAGGAAGTGGAGGATTTCATCTCAGAGCTGATGAACAATGAGTTCGACACTGTGGTGGATGATGGCAGCTTGCCTCAGGTTTGAATAAATCATCTGCTTACAGATGTTAAGTGTATGTTTCTGTGTGTTTGTGAAACTCTTGTGGTCTCGGCTCTTGCTCAGGTGGCACAGAAGGTGTGTGTGATGTTCCAGCAGTGTCAGCAGGGCAAACTGACAGAGGTCAGAGAGCAGATCAACCAGCTGAGTCAGAAGAAGAGCGCTGGGAGGGCAAAGGCCACACCTGCCAAAACACCTGATGATGATGAGGAGTGTGAAGACGAAGAGGTACGGCATACTGTTCAGATTTAAATAGGAAAATGCTCAAGTCTGATTTATAGATGAAAATCCAAACTTTTTTTGGTCCACACAGTGTATATGTGTGTCTATAGATAAATTGATAATGTTTTTTTTTTTTTTTTTTGCTTTGGTACTATTTTCACAAGTAAGGTGTACATTTTCAAAACTCCAAACTGATCACACTTGTAACAGCTAGTCATTCTTTCAAACCCTGATGTAATGCTTTCATTCAGTTGCACATATTTTCATTCCTCATAATCATTTTCAAACACAAAATTATTGTAATATGTAATGAGCACATTTGGTTTAATCACAGAAACACAACCGTATGAGCTTCTTTCAGTTTAATGCATTGAACTGATTGTTAAAAGTAAGATACATGTTTCAAATCACCCTCATTGCTGAATTACAGTAACACAGGCTACAGTTGCCACATTAGGAAATACATTTACAAACATTATGGATTCAATTACATAAGTTAGGTGTAGTATCTATCTAGCGTGTTATCATAAGGTGTGATCTGATGCCATCTGTCTCCCTTCTTCTGATGCATCTCTGGTCAATCTGATGTCATTGACTGTTTCCTCTCCCTTATACTTTATCCTGCTCTATGTTCACAAATAGCAAATCTCTCTCTCTCTCTCTCTCTCTCTCTCACACACACACACACTGTGTACACACACTTTGAACATAGTGGTGGTTATCATCTATGATAAATCACTAATGTAAAAAAAATCTATTTGTTTTGGTAATTGCAAACAAGTTCTACAGAAACTTTGGGCCAGATTCACTAACAGCTTGCACCAGCGCAAACCTACTGTCAGGATTTACTAAAGACATACTGTGAAAAATTGCCGCTGAAAAAGGATTGGACAGTTGTTTTTGCGGCTGACCTTATTGCATATGCATTTGTAGGAGTTTCCCTTTTAGACACAAAGAGTATTTAAATGAATCACGCAAGGTGATTTACGCTAGTCAATTTACTGGTCTTTGCGCCATTATTTACTGTCCAAAAAAGCATGTCTTAAACCAGACAATAATTTGCGCTGCTCTTAGTAGATTGCGTTGGTCATTATGGAAATGATCCGGCTGCATCTGTGTTCTTTAATTTTCGCATGGTCAGTAGATCACGTGCAGAACCCATCACTCCCATCGACGCTTTTTTGGGAATGCGCTCTCACACTAATTTGCCGTGTGTTGTAAATCTGGCCCTATGTCTATAGAATCAGTATGTAGCTATAGAAATCTATAGGTGTGCCAAATGATTCATTGATTAACCATTAAGTTGTTGGACAAATGTGTGAACTAAACAAACAAGAGATGCAAATCAAAAGTTTTATAGTAAGAGCTTTATGAAAGGCAGTTACTGTGATTGAAGCATTTATATAGATGAAACAGTTATTTTGTGTAGTGAAAATTACACCTTGTGGTTTTGTGTATTGCACACAATAGACCCCTTCACGGTTCACGTCGCATGTCAGGGTCAGAAAGTTCATTCCATCTTATTGAATTGTGTTAACCAGAGAATTTCTCGTCAAGAAAAAAATGCCTACTTGTTGCGTCGTGAACTGTGAAAATCGCACCAGTTATGGAGTCAAGTTTTTCAGGATTCCTGCAGGATCTCATCCGTTTAAAAAAAAAAAATAGACGAAATCTGTGGCTGCAAGCTATTAAACAGGCAGACTGGGACAATGCTACGATCAAAGAGGCTTGTGTTTGTAGAGGCTCAAAATAGGAGAATAATTTAAGCTATAAACCATATAATTAGAATATAAATAGAAAAAACTATTTAAATAACAACAGAGCTGAAAATAACACTTAGAGAAGATATCTAAAAAGAAACTCAAAAGGGATTAAGAAACAAGTCATTCTTTTGTGTTTTTATTTATTATTATTTAATTGTTATTGTAATTTACTTCATATACATCAATTTAATCTTGCACAAACAATATAAATTGGTACGTTTCTAGTCATTGTCTGTGTTTTATATGTGCCTAATAAATACTTGCCCTCTGTAGCAAACCTAAGCTACTGGTTCATTACCCGGTGCTCTGAAATTCAGTGACTAAGCCGAGGTGAAAAGAGTAAAGTGTTACAAAAAGTGGTAGTAGTTAGCTGCAGGCTAGTGCCAACATTGTGACAACAACGGTAGAGTTAAGCCATCGTAAGTAAACTGATTTAATAGTTAGGTGAAGTTTGATATCTGGCAAGAATTGTGACCTGTGGCATGCTACAGACTTAACAGACTAGCTTTACATTAGCACTTTCACTATGACAACAGTAGATCGCATTGTTTTTCTGACCCCATGCTGCGCGTGCACCCAACCTAGGTTTTCGATGTTTACAAACATTGAAGGGGTCTATTGAAAACATGCTGAAATGTTTGAAAAAAAATGTGCACTTTTGAAAATTGAGCCAAAGCATTAAAAAAACAAATTATATTCGTACATACTACATGCAATTGTAATAACCTCACTGGTTGTTTTTCTCTCAGGCTATGGATTGTGATGGAGGTGCAGAGGGACCGTCAGTCAACGGCGCAGCAGTGAGGGAGCCGCTTCCACAGGCCACGAGTCATGAGGAACAGGATGATGGCTGGACGGTTGTGCGTAGAAAGAAGTAACTGGACTTAAAGTATTAGGACTGATGAATTTCTTAATTTAAAAGACATTTTAAGGGCCTCTTTGACTCTGGAAACTCATCTGAATGATGTTTAAACACCTGCGCAGATCGAAACGGATGGATTACCTCACTGGACCTCTTGGCTTTCTTTCATAAATGGTTAGTTTTAAGACATTGACTATAGTCCAGTGATTTTCATGTGCGTATGCTTTGTAACAGGTCTGCTTTTGTGCATATACAAATATGTATATAAATTTCTATGGTCTAGTTATTTGCCATGACTCTGACTTGACTTGCTGTGTATAGCCTTATTTATTTATAACTTGGTTAATGCATGTGATGATCTTTTATCGCCCCCTTCTGTCACTGCAGTATCACTGCAACAGTAAAATGCAGTACTGGATTTTCCATCTATTGTAGTATTTGATTTTTTCAGAAACAGCTTATATGCCATTCTGATGAGTTTGTAATCGATGTAAGATAAAACACTTCAAAATTAGAATGATTTAAAAATGACTCCATTATCACAGCCGTGTTTCTAAGTAATGCTTTATTCTTCAGTACACAGGGTTTAAGATCTCAAGTCTTTATTGATTTAGTCAAGTATTCATATCTGTATGTTCACAAACAAGCATTCCTCACACATATTCGCAGACAAATATAAAAAAGGTGAGGGCCTTTTTTTTTTTTTTTTTTTTTTTTTTTTTTTTTTGCAGATGGCATGTCAAGGCACTATTTTAACATAAATATGTGACCCTTCTACACAATTAAATGACCGTACAATGAAAACTCGAGAGACGGCAGACATATCTCCATGTTCAGAGATCAAAGCTTCTTTAAATATAATTATATATATAATTAAAAAAAAAAACATAGGTTTGAGGTTCTAGCTAAGTCTGTGCTCAGGATACTGTATGTCCAGTTTGTTTTACCTTAACAGGGAGTTTACACTCTGAAAGGTGGATGTGTGCACCAGGTGATCAGACGGGATGCACACCGCACAAACGCAGTGAAAGACCGTGTTTTATAGGGAAACCACGAGCGTTATGAGTTGATCCAGGGGTGCTGTAGACACTCTGAAGCTGTGGCGCGGTTCTCTGGGATGAACTCGAGCATTGTGAGCAGGAAGTCGCTGAACTGGGCCGCTTGATCCAGTGGCCATTCGTACTTCTCCAATAGCACCTCAAACAGTCCCCACGGCTTCAGGTTCGCGATGTGCCGCAGCTCACCTACACACACACACACAAATACTCAGTCAAAGCATTATCATGCACATTCAAGGACGCAACAACATGCAAATGTCAAGGTGGCCTGTTTTCTATGAAAGTGCAAAAGTAGTTCAGCACTGTGTGAAGGAAAGTTGTGAAGTGGAGCTGCAAGATTATGAATAAATTGAGAATCAATTTTTTTTTGTTTAAAATTACGATTCTGAAGACATCAAACCAAACAAAATAATTTACTAGATGTTAATTGCTGCAGTCTATTAAAAAATACCTTATATAGATTATTTTAAATTGGTTTTAAAGGGATGGTTCACCCAAAAATGAAAATTACCCCATAAATTTACTCGCCCTCAAGCCATCCTAGGTGTATATGACATTCTTCTTTCTGATGAACACAATCGGAGTACTGGAATACTGCCTTACATATTCAACTTACAAAAAATAGTGTAAAGCCTCTCGCAGTTCAAAACGCTTGCGCTATGTCCGATGTCATACGTTGCGTCAGTTACGCTTTTTCTGAAGGCAGTCTGGCGGAGGCTTGATATTTTACTTTATAACATGTTAAATATGGATATTTTTCCTACACAAACGCATGGCTTCGCTTCAGAAGGCCTTTATTAACCCCCCGGAGCCGTGTGGAGCACTTTTATAATGGATAGACTTTTTTTTTGGGCTGCCATTAATAATGCCTGGATTAGCCAGGATATTTTTTAATATTACTCTGTGTTCGTCTGAAAGAAGAATGTCATATACACCTAGGATGGCTTGAGGGTGAGTAAATCATGGGCTAATTTTCATTCTTGGGTGAACTAACCCTTTAATGAACAATTCAATGACTCATTCATAAAGACTTCACCTGTTTCGTAACTGATGGATCAGTATTTATGAACAAATCTCTTGAATGAATGATTCAATAAAGTAATTTTTATTTGAAGCGTCAATTTACTTTGAAAAGGTGATTTACTCGAACTGAAATGAATCTGGCAAGTCAATGATTCGCTAATACTCAAATAGACAATTTCTGCATCCGCAATCGAATACTTCCTTACTATATAGTATACGAAAAACAGTACGCCAACAGAGTAGTATGTCTGAATTCATAGTATTCGATAAACAGTAGGCGAAAGTACCTGGATGACCTACTACTTCCGGCGAGATTCTGAAGTGCGCATATATAATGGACACTTTACTATCCCATGAGGCCACGGGAGAGGATTTATGAATATGAAGAAAGAGTCACAGAATGAATCCGTTAACAAATCGAAATGAGTTTTTTGCTAAGAATAATCAAAAGTAAAAAAAATAAATTATCCTGCTGCTAATGGACCACGGCAATTCAAACATCTTGTCCCTGAAGCATTTTGATGCATTTTTATCTCAGGTCTAGTGAGAGGGTGATGATCAGGTGGGATTTTTCCTTCTATGGCAGTGGAGGAAAGTCAAACAGATTTATTACATCTTACACTATTCCAACACTAACAGCAGTCATGCTCTGTTGCTGGACCTCTGAAACACGAGAGGCTCTCCTTCACAGTTCTCTGTGGTTTAGAAAGCAAGCGGAGAGAACTTTGCTAACGGGCTGATCTTCAGCAAGGATGTTCTGAGCTAATAATATCCTGACCGTTCATCACATGTCTGTGGAAAACCCTTCCAGATGAAGCACTGAGCTAATGAAGCAGCGCGTCTTGATGTTCTGTGGTTTGTCTATGGCTGAACCTGAACCTCATCTTCATTTTCTTCATGCAAACCTTTTTTTTACTTTTGATTCTGGGGTGAAGTATTCACCCTGATATTCTCCTGTGTGTTTAGAGTCATTTTGAAGGAAGGACATTCATAAGATTAGTGTTTGTTACCTCTCCGGTTGAAGTATTCTCTGGAGTATCTGCCTGAGAGGGCGAAGTGTGGAGGAATGGGACCCAACAGCTCAATGATGTGAGCTATGTGATCTGGAAAACAATAAATCACACAAACAAATTTTTGGACTGGTTATCATATATAAAGTAACTAATATCTAATATTGTGTGTATATTAGGGATGCATAACAGTGTTTTTTTTAATAATTATCTTCATAGGGATCATACATATATCATATTTTAATATAGACATTTATATAAGGTTATTATAGTTAACTAAAAATACAACTATATGGACATATTTTTAAAAACTAATAAACTAAACCTTTATAATTCAAATAAAACTTGAACATATAAAAATAAAATCCAATTCAAAATATTAATAAAAATATAATAGTATCTCAATGATACTAAAATAACACTTAGAAATGAATTATACATATATGTCTCTCTTTATATTTTTTTACACACTTTGTGGTCTAAAATATTTTTTTTGTTTTTAAAACAAGTCTCTTACGCTCCTCAAGACTGCATTTATTTGATCAAAAATACAGAAAAAAACAGTAATATTGTGAATTATTTTTACAATTTAAAATAACTGTTTTCTATGTGAATATATTGTAAAATGTGATCAACGCTGAATTTTCAGCATCATTACTCCAGTCTTCAGTGTCACATGATCCTTCAGAAATCATTCTGATATGATAATTTGCTGCTCAAGAAACATTTTGAAAACAGATGTGCTGCTTAATATTTTTGTGGAAACTTTGATCCTGTTTTTGTCAGGATTCTTTGATGATTTGATCTTGAACGTCAGTGTATATATTCATGAACCAAAGCCAAACATCTCTGAGATTGATGCAGGCAAAAAAGTATTTGAAATGAGAAAAAAAATCTAGGCATAATTTAATTATTTTAAGAGGCAATTTACTACTCATCCCATGAAGTATTGTGAACCAAATACTGGTCAAAACTACTGACCTACAGTCACTGCTAAGTAAAATAATACATATTACGTTTATCATGGCAGTAAATTTCACAAATTTGAAACTGAAAAAAAAAAAAAAAAAACCTGAGGAAGACCAAGACCACTGACCTTCATCTCGAGTGTAGTCTTCTCCCGAGTGAGGCTCAAACAGGTAGTCTCCAGTCGCCAACTCAAACGCCTGTTGAGACACATGATGTTACTTCTCTCTCACATGATCCTTGGAGATGCAAATCGATGCATGTTCATATGTTGGGCAGTTCTCTCAAATAAAGCTTAACATAGGCTATATAAAACAGTGGCAGTGGCGGGCAGAATAAAATCAGTTGTCATGTGACCTATTAGATTTTAAATAACAGCAAACAATCCCAGCAGTAAAGCATTAGTTTCTTGACTGATGCTTTCATCCAGGGGTATTGATTGTAATTGCTGGGGTTGAAATGCTTTCAAAAGCTTTGGCTTTCTGCACAAAATTAAGCTCTAGCGTAGGTCTTCCTTTGCCGATTAACTCAAAATTTTCATTAAAAGTTGATCTTGAAAACAGTGTGGATAATAAATTAGCAACAATGTCAGCGTTTTTTTCTCAATCATGTTCCCCACAGCGTGCGGAACGAGTCAAAATAGTGATAACAAGCCCCATCCATTTAGAGGGATGATATGATTGGTCAATTTTCCTGTTATTTGAAATTTGTCTCTCAATGATTTGCTATTGCTTGTCCCTCTGTAATTTCACATCTGGACCACCAATCACAGAGCTTCTTAAAATAACATTAGAACTGATAATATATTATTTAAAAGTTTTAAAGGTATAGGCCCTCTCTGACGCTTCCCCTCTGTATAATTAGGCTGGTGTTGCAACTTCTCTAAAAGCTTACCATGACAGCCTTGCAGCTGAGTTTCAATTCACACCATTGATAAAGTATAATCAACTAGTCAACCATCCCATTTTTCTGAGTGACTTTTATGTTGGATCAGTGCTGATTAGCGTCAAGATTTAAGTATCATTGATATACTATTATAAATGTAATTTATATTTGAATGAGATTTTATTTTGTTTTCTATTTTCATTTTAATTTTAGTTAAAGTTTTAATATTTTTTGTGTTTTTGTTATTATTCGTTTTTTAATATGTCTATATTGTTTTAGTTTTTAGTATACATATACAAATCATGCCCTGGGGTGCAATTAAAAACATATACAGTATATATATATATATATATATATATATATATATATATATATATATGTATATATATATATATATATATATATATATATATGTATATGTATATGTATATGTATATATATATATATATATATATATATATATATGTATATGTATATATATATATATATATATATATATATATATATATATATATATATATATATATATATATATATACACACACACACACACACACACTCACCTAAAGGATTATTAGGAACACCATACTAATACTGTGTTTGACCCCCTTTCGCCTTCAGAACTGCCTTAATTCTACGTGGCATTGATTCAACAAGGTGCTGAAAGCATTCTTTAGAAATGTTGGCCCATATTGATAGGATAGCATCTTGCAGTTGATGGAGATTTGTGGGATGCACATCCAGGGCACGAAGCTCCCGTTCCACCACATCCCAAAGATGCTCTATTGGGTTGAGATCTGGTGACTGTGGGGGCCATTTTAGTACAGTGAACTCATTGTCATGTTCAAGAAACCAATTTGAAATGATTCAAGCTTTGTGACATGGTGCATTATCCTGCTGGAAGTAGCCATCAGAGGATGGGTACATGGTGGTCATAAAGGGATGGACATGGTCAGAAACAATGCTCAGGTAGGCCGTGGCATTTAAACGATGCCCAATTGGCACTAAGGGGCCTAAAGTGTGCCAAGAAAACATCCCCCACACCATTACACCACCACCACCAGCCTGCACAGTGGTAACAAGGCATGATGGATCCATGTTCTCATTCTGTTTACACCAAATTCTGACTCTACCATCTGAATGTCTCAACAGAAATCGAGACTCATCAGACCAGGCAACATTTTTCCAGTCTTCAACTGTCCAATTTTGGTGAGCTCGTGCAAATTGTAGCCTCTTTTTCCTATTTGTAGTGGAGATGAGTGGTACCCGGTGGGGTCTTCTGCTGTTGTAGCCCATCCGCCTCAAGGTTGTGCGTGTTGTGGTTTCACAAATGCTTTGCTGCATACCTCGGTTGTAACGAGTGGTTATTTCAGTCAAAGTTGCTCTTCTATCAGCTTGAATCAGTCGGCCCATTCTCCTCTGACCTCTAGCATCAACAAGGCATTTTCGCCCACAGTACTGCCGCATACTGGATGTTTTTCCCTTTTCACACCATTCTTTGTAAACTCTAGAAATGGTTGTGCGTGAAAATCCCAGTAACTGAGCAGATTGTGAAATACTCAGACCGGCCCGTCTGGCACCAACAACCATGCCACGCTCAAAATTGCTTAAATCACCTTTCTTTCCCATTCTGACATTCAGTTTGGAGTTCAGGAGATTGTCTTGACCAGGACCACACCCCTAAATGCATTGAAGCAACTGCCATGCGATTGGTTGATTAGATAATTGCATTAATGAGAAATTGAACAGGTGTTCCTAATAATCCTTTAGGTGAGTGTATATTAGGAACACTTAATACTAATGCGATTAAGGTCTAAAGGTTGGTTTAAAGCACTTAGTTAATTTTACATGACCTAATCTAAAGTGAAAACTATTTATAGTTAATACGTTAACAAAGCATAAAAAAAACATTATCTAACTCTTTACATGTGAGCTAATTAAAAAAATAATCATTGTGTTAATTACAGTGACAATGAATGAAGAACTCACTATTTGTATATAGCCTATTTATATCTTAATGTACAGACTACAATATATTCACTATGATTTAACTAGAAACTAATAGTTTGCAAATGACTTGTAAGTGCTTTATCACTGTATACTTATAAAGCGTTACCCCAGTTTTTTCACCCCTAGTTGATGGGAAAATATTGTGAAGGAAATGATCTTTCATTTCTTTTGTTAATTTGATGGTGAATTGCTTCAGTTAATGTTTATTTTATTTCAAGTAATGAAAATGTTTATTTGATGGTTTTAGTTTTAGTTAAGAATAATAACCCTGATTAGCACTGAATGAGTTTCGTACCATGCACGCAGTGCTCCATATGTCAGCAGGTGGTCCGTATTCGGCTCCAATTAGCACCTCCAGAGCTCGGTACTGACGCGTCTGGATGTCCTCTGTAAAGTGCTTGTGCTGATATGGAGGAGAGGACATCAGTAAACATCATACATCAGCAGCACCTGACGTGATCCACTTTTTGAATGGAATCAACCCACATACTCACCACCCAGCATGCATTGCCAAGGTCTGCAATCTTGATGTGTATTTTATCTGCGTTCTGAGGTTCTAGAGGATTCACTAAGAAATCAGCAGCAGAGTATGCTGGCGGAAAAAATCAGACCATTTCAGCACTGATGTGAAACCTTCAGCAACATAATTACAGCCAAACAGAACATATTTGATGTTTAATTTAAGACGAAAGGCCTTTAGAGTGCAATACTCGGGTTCCAGACATAAACATCCCATTCATTTTATTCATTGGGGATTTGATTTTTAAGCCTTTAAAGACAAACCTACTGTGAGCTACAATGCTGTTAATTGATAATATTTGCTTTTGTTGAAGCCATCAGTCGCATTATTTCAACATTTTTTTTTTTTTAAATTGTGTTCAACAGTAGGACTCCTGATGAAAAACTACACCACCCAAAATTTTGCAAAGAAATCTCCACCAATCAGAGAATTTAAATCTTTTAAATAATTTAAATATTTTATAAAAAAATATTTGTATGCATAATATTCATATTTTAAAATATCAAAATATTTAGTTTCTACGTACATAATAAACCTCTTTAAAATCAATTGTTTTATATATTTGCAATGTTTAATGAGATTGTAGTTCTTTCCGTCATTAAAGCCAAGTACACAGTCTTGTGCTATTTGGTCCAATTTTTTCTTCAAATCGAAGTTTGTAATTGCTGTTATTTTCACCTCATATCTGGTGGGTTTGGTTCATGGCTTATAACTCTTACATTTAAGACAATTAAATGCTTACAGAAGTATTAGATTTTTTTTTTTTTCTTCATCAAAGTATTTAAAAAACCATGAACCAAACCAACCAGCTATGAGGTGGATCATTACATTACAAACTTCAAATCAGACAAAAATACAAAAGGTACAAGACTGAGTACTTAACGGCTTTAGTGAGGGAAAAAACTACTATCCCATGAAGCATTGTGAACAAAAACAATATATTTTAAATGTATTGCAAAATATGCATACACATTAGGGCTGTCAAGCAATTAAAATGTAAATAAAATTAAACACAAATTAAAGCCACAATATGTAATTTTTCACCGCTTGAGGTCGCTTATTCAAAACAAAGGTGTAGGTTGATGACAACTTGATATCGCGGAGCTATTATTATGCCACAGTCGCCGCTTCCGCTTCTTCCGCTCATGCGTATGTGGGGAGACACAGCGCTGTTTTATCATATTAGACACATTTGAGTGTGTTGAAAGATGTGTTATAATGCTACTCTTTACACTGCAGTAAGATAGATATTAGACATGGTAAAACATCGTACTCGTGATAAATCAAGAAAACAAGATTTAAACAATAGGATTAACTGTGTTGAGCTATATAACAATCATTCGTTTTCTGTCGATCAATGTATCCAAACAGTTGCTCACCTGTCTAATAAAACACATAATATATTAAAGCGTCTTTGGTGTTTCCATGGTTTTAAACATTCTTGGAAACATTTGGGATAATGTAAGTACACAAGCCAACAAAATATATAATTCTAATGGTTTTTGCATAGCCTATTTTAATCCAAAAATCCTACATTGTGCCTTTAAATCACACATATTTGGCTGATTGACAAATGATAATTTAAAGTCATTATTGTGTTAAATGAGAAAAGCATCAAATAGACATTACAAAAAGTAGCTTTAGAAAGCTATTTCATTCAACATAGAATTGATTACACAAACTCTTAGGCTACAACGGCCATGATTTTTTAAAATGAAATTATACTCTAAATAAGAAACTAAATATCTAAATGAGTACGTCATTGATTTATTCGATTCGTTTAAACGGCTGATTCATTCAGGAAGTAAATGGCTCTTCTTTATGATTGGGCCATTGAATCATTGGTTCACCCGATTGATTCACTCAAAACACAGATTCATTCATTAACAAAACCGCTGTGTGTTGCTCAGACACAACAGTTCTGCTCTGGCTTAACAGGTACTACTTTCATTGGCAAAATTGAGCAAAAACAGACAATATCGTGTCAAAAATAACACAATATTAACTTCTTATGTATTGAACTGTTGTATAAAATCAATATCACATTAGCACATGCTATTCGGGACAAAAACAGCACTCATGTGATGTATATATATATATATATACACACACACACTCACCTAAAGGATTATTAGGAACACCATACTAATACTGTGTTTGACCCCCTTTCGCCTTCAGAACTGCCTTAATTCTACGTGGCATTGATTCAACAAGGTGCTGAAAGCATTCTTTAGAAATGTTGGCCCATATTGATAGGATAGCATCTTGCAGTTGATGGAGATTTGTGGGATGCACATCCAGGGCACGAAGCTCCCGTTCCACCACATCCTAAAGATGCTCTATTGGGTTGAGATCTGGTGACTGTGGGGGCCATTTTAGTACAGTGAACTCATTGTCATGTTCAAGAAACCAATTTGAAACGATTCGAGCTTTGTGACATGGTGCATTATCCTGCTAGAAGTCGCCATCAGAGGATGGGTACATGGTGGTCATAAAGGGATGGACATGGTCAGAAACAATGCTCAGGTAGGCCGTGGCATTTAAGCGATGCCCAATTGGCACTAAGGGGCCTAAAGTGTGCCAAGAAAACATCCCCCACACCATTACACCACCACCACCAGCCTGCACAGTGGTAACAAGGCATGATGGATCCATGTTCTCATTCTGTTTACGCCAAATTCTGACTCTACCATCTGAATGTCTCAACAGAAATCGAGACTCATCAGACCAGGCAACATTTTTCCAGTCTTCAACTGTCCAATTTTGGTGAGCTCGTGCAAATTGTAGCAACATTTGTAGTGGAGATGAGTGGTACCCGGTGGGGTCTTCTGCTGTTGTAGCCCATCCGCCTCAAGGTTGTGCGTGTTGTGACTTCACAAATGCTTTGCTGCATACCTCGGTTGTAACAAGTGGTTATTTCAGTCAAAGTTGCTCTTCTATCAGCTTGAATCAGTCGGCCCATTCTCCTCTGACCTCTAGCATCAACAAGGCATTTTCGCCCACAGGACTGCTGCATACTGGATGTTTTTCCCTTTTCACACCATTCTTTGTAAACTCTAGAAATGGTTGTGCGTGAAAATCCCAGTAACTGAGCAGATTGTGAAATACTCAGACCGGCCCGTCTGGCACCAACAACCATGCCACGCTCAAAATTGCTTAAATCACCTTTCTTTCCCATTCTGACATTCAGTTTGGAGTTCAGGAGATTGTCTTGACCAGGACCACACCCCTAAATGCATTGAAGCAACTGCCATGTGATTGGTTGATTAGATAATTGCATTAATGAGAAATTAAGGTGTTCCTAATAATCCTTTAGGTGAGTGTGTATATATATATATATATATATATATATATATATATATATATATATATATATATGAATGAGACAAAAATTCATACACAGGCATTTTTGCCCTGATAGCTTGAATTTTAGAGGCATTATAACGGCATTCTATACATCACGCAGTGAGCTGTTGCCCTGCATCATGTTTGTCATCATCAACTGTATGAAATGTCAGATGACCTACGTAGGTCGGGGGCGGGGCAAGTCCGTTAAATGAGGTAAATAATTTTAACGGATTATATTTTCATAACTAATTAATTAAATTAGCATGTGTTCAACAGCCCTAATATATATATATACAGATAATTAAGTATTTTAGCAGCATAGTGAGACCGACTTGATTACATTCTCTGCATTGCTTCAAGGGATTGGTTGGAGCTTATGAGCTCTTTTGGCACGTTTTGCTTGTCGCGACTCTGATTGGTGGAATTTCCTCTACAACATCATGGGTAATGTGGTTTTTCCACCACAAATTCCACTGTTAAACATGATTATTTTAAAAATGAGTTGAAATAATGCGGGCTAATGGCTTTGTAAGAAATGACAGACTATCCGACCCAAATTCCACTCTAATGATAAGCTAATTCCCCAAAATGGCTTAATTATCATAGAGAACACAGTCAATAGTTTTGTTATTTCTGCACCACTTGGTCATTAATTGTAGCATGGGACCAGGTAAGGGACTCGAGAACCATCTCAGACAATGGGGTGTCTCAACTTCATTAACATACAGACCACAGCTGTTACAACAAGAGTAACTTCATTTACATTGTGGGTTCTACAAATGGTTTGAGTTTAGGATGTCTGGGGTCTTCTGACTCTGACAAACACAAGGTGCTTCATGTACTTTGTCACTGCTACAATGCAATAAACTTCTTCACTGAGATCCTCATAATTTTTTCTTACAGCTTTTACAGAAGCAAACACCAACTAACAACCTTGTAGATCACAGTAGAGCTGTCTTTAAAGGCTTAGAAGTTATCGTTAAAAATCAATTTCCCTATAGAGAAAATGAACTGTTGCACTTCATTGTTAGTTTTCCCATGAGCTCAAAGTAGAGTACGTACAGTTGGGAGAGAGCAGGGAGCGCTCAGTGGAGTATCCAGACAGTGTAGACAGAGCCGACTCGGAGGTAGCTGACAGGATGGAGCCGGACATGCCAGACAGGCCTGATCCTGGGCTGGAGAAACGCAGGGGCCCGAAGCCGTTACAGCCCTCCTCCAGCCACGGCGAGCCCAATTCAGGACTGTGTTTAGTCAGAGCTCCTATAAAGGAGTGCCCGTTACCGTTCACTGTGACACACATGAAGAGGAAAAGGTGTTAAATATTCAAGTCAAGTCCAATTTATTTGTACACATTTTTTCAAAGCAGCTTTACAGGAGGCCATGCTGTTATGTCTATAGTGTCTTAAAGACCCCATGTGGTGAAAACCACGTTTTTAAATGTTGTTTGTATGTCTATGTAGGGTTTTTAATATGCTTTCAGACGAACTATATGCAAATTCATAAGTCAACACCATTGCTGAGTGTTTTCTCCTTAAAACTGCAGTGTACAAAGACAGTTTCAAAAACACGGTTTACCTCGCAACCAATCACGTCAACGTGTGGGCGGGCTTTAGCATATCATTAACTATTCTCTGAAGCAGGGGAGTCTCAAGAGAAGCTAGGTTATATGGTATATTTTTCTGTTGATATGAAAAATCGGGTACATTTAGCAATATAGCGGGTGAATTATGTATATGATGTATATTACGACATTATGATGAACTATATGCCATTGTTAGAAGGCAGCCGTCTGACTCTGCGATGGCGACCGGGAACATCGTTTGTGTAACATTAGCAACACATTATTAGCTGTTTGATAACATAGTCAAGCAAAAGGCTAATCATATTAATCACCGTTATTTCACGGCTCTGTGGAATACTTGATTCTGATTGGTCAATCGCGCATTCCAGCGGTATGTTATTCCCAGATAACAACCGCCACCGCTCATCCGGGTACTACGAGTTATCTTGACCGGTACTACTTATATGCTTAAAGTGTCACTCCGCTGTCGTTGACTGATGGAAGACTTCAAAGGTTAGTTCACCCAAAAATGTAAATTAGCCCATAATTTACTCACCCTCAAGTCATCCTAGGTGTATATGACGTTCTTCTTTCAGACGAATACAATCGGAGTTATATTAAAAAAGTCCTGTATAATCCAAGCTTTATAATGACAGCGATTGTTGTTCTGTTAAAAATCCCATTAAAAAAAATGCATCGGTCCGTCAAATAACGTACTCCACACGGCTCTGGGGGGTTAATAAAGGCTTTCTGAAGCGAATCGATGCGTTTGTCGTCAGACGTACGCATTTTTAATTGCGTGAGGCACTTTAAACACTTTTTCCACAGAAGGCGATCGGCCGGAACTTTCCTCTATAAAAATATTGATATTTTTCTTACACAAATGCATCGCTTCGCTTCAGAAGGCCTTTATTAACCCCCCAGAGCCGTGTGCAGCACGTTATTTGATGGAAAGGTGCATTTTTTTTACAAAACGACTCGAACCCGAAGACTCGAGAGATGAACTAATCAATTCTGTTTCCGGTACAGAACATATGGGATGTTGCGCATGCGCGGTCAACACAAAATGAACGAATCGCTCTCTGAGACACTCGCTGTTCTCGAGTCATATTAAAGATTCGTTCACAATGAACGAATCGTTCATGAACGACACATCACTAGAAGAAGTGTGTTGAGCTTCAGGATGCGACGCTGCGCGTTTAAATTTAATTTGCGGCAGTTCGCGCACCTGAAGAGATACGAGCAACAGCATGAATGGAGTTTGCACATGCATCACCGTCATTGTGATGTGCATGTGAAATGTTTAATGGGACTTTATATACTTGATATCACCATTAAAATGTTCTCAAAGCTAAGCGCAACAAATAGCAGAACAAGCTGTAACTGTTGTGTGCGCGTGATGCGTGATTCATTGATTTGCGTAATTTAAATCTCACACTTTCATCATATTTATAGCTCCTAACTTAATAAAACAAGCTGTGTTACTATGATGAATGATTAGCTCAAAATGTAGATCTGTATGTGCGATGTACTTTATCTGAATTAAATGCAAACACATCTCTCGCTTTTGCTCACGTTCCAGCAGTTACCCCTCCGTGTGCTGCAGGCTGTCGACCCTGGTTTAGGTCATTTAAGAAATGTAATTTCGCCAAAGGAGATTTTTTAAAGCAACCTACTTCAGTGTAGCTAATATGCTACGACAGCATCGCGCTTAACACTGAGGATATTAATAATTGTAATGTGACGATCGGGTGCGGGTATCTAAATCAGAGAAAATCATGTGCGATGGTGTGTTTGGTGACGTTAGAGCTGATCCGCGCATCTCTACTCGTGTTCTTGTTCCAAGTTACCTTCCTGTCCAATATCTTTTGCTTCTTACAAAAGCCACAAAGCCTTCCAAGAAGAGAGTAAAGGCTCATGCCTGAGCTGAAACTCGCAACCTATAAACCCATAACTTCAATGTTTAGGCATTATTATTATTTATAATACTATTATTTTGATTTGTAGGTTTAGTTTTAGGTTGTCCTATGTTTACCTTTTTAGATTTTTATTTATGGTTTTTTATTTATATATTTGTATTTGCATTTTGAATATAATATGGCAATTTAATGCACTAAATTGGTCTAGTTTTCACAGATATATAGCAATAAAAAATTTTCTAAAAAGGAAACAAATTAATTGTTCATTTTAAGAGACCTGTCTTATTTTCTCTTGTATATTTAGTATTGCTCTTTAATAAAGAAAAAATACTTCTTATCCAATTACTCAATTAATCGATGGAATAATTGTTAGAATACTCGATTACTAAAATAATCAATAGCTGCAGCCCTAGACGAGACTATCCTTATAGTGTTTGAAAATTGCTCATATCGTGGTAAAGATTTTGGTCGTATCTTCTACCTCTAAGTAGTTTAATCAGGGCGCTGCTAGAAAGTCACTTCATAATGCTTTAATCTAGCCCTTAATCAGTTCTTGGGGTCCAGCTGACCTCACTGGACCTTTCCTTCATTTTTAAAAAGTGTTACCTTCATCTCAGGGGCATGAGACTCTGTGACTTTCCTAAATAATCTATCTAAACAAGCACAAAAAATCTTGATTTGGTTTTTCTAAAGGTGTGTAAAAAAAAAAATTACCATTTAAGGTCCTTGGGGTCAGATTGACCCCGCATTAAATTGAATGGTAAAATGTAAAAAAGTATATATATATAATCAAGTATAAATCTGAAAATGTCTACATTTAAATCAAGGTCTGGTCCTAGAGCATAAACTCAAAGTGGAACGAACTTTCTATCTCACACACACACACACACGTATGTGACTGCAACAGAGAGCATTTTTATAGAAACTGGCAAATAAAATCAACAAAACTGGCATAAATCTGACAAATTTCTATACATAAATAAAGGACTAATACTAGAGCACAAATGCAACATGGAACAAGCATGTTCACTCACACACACACGCGCCCACACACAGGTGTCTGGGGCATTTTTTAGATTTTGGCAAATAATATATGCACAACAGTGTGAAGGAGTAGACATTAGAAATAACACACCACAAACACACACACGCACACACAGAAAGAGAGGGAAAAGGGCAGATAAAAGAGAGATGAAAGGCAGCCAACCTTTTGCACTCTGAGAAAGTTTACTGTTTGATGTATTATTTTTGCTGTTGTTTTGTATTGTGTTGGTTTTATTTACTTTTTAAAATTCATCTCTTGCTCTAAAAAAATAAATAATTTGTGATAAATAATTTTCTGAAATAAATAGTATGTGATTACAGTCACGTCTTTTAGTGGTGACTTGTAACGTTTCTGCAAATGTATGTATAATAATTTGCAAAAGCAGACAATTCAAAATATATCAGACAACAACAACAAATTCTAACTTTGACAACAATACAGATTTTTTATGTGTTTTAGAATGTTTAAATATATATTCACAAAATAAATATCAAAGTTGTGAGAAGTTGAAGCATCAAGAAAAATGACGTGAAAATGAGTCCCTATGGACCTCTAGTGGATAATGTGGTCATTGCACTCTCTCTCTTCAACTATAATTCCTAAAGTTTTTCCACAAACCTGCAGATGGCGGTATTCTATCCCTAACACATAGAGCAATGTCCAAAAACAATTTAGATTTAATTAAGATCATCATTTAAGTGATTTTTTCATAAAAAATAATAATTTTTCATGAGCCAATTTATGGCGTAGTTAAGTAATTGTGCAGTAAATAGGTAAAAAACTACCAAATATTCACAAAAACAACATAAATGTTTAGTTGAGAAATAAAAAAAAAAAATGATATATAGTTTGTGATGTAAAAAATGTATCTTTCCTTATGCAATCGCTCTGTAAATGTTTGGGGTCTATTTGACCCCAAGGACCAAAAACGTAAACCCTACTTGAGGACTGATTAAGGGCTAGAAGGTGCTTTAATTTAAAAGAGGTCCATGTTTTAAATATATTTTGATGCAGTACAAGTTATTGTGTTCAACAGTCAGATGCAACTAAATGATGCAGAATAAAACGGGTTGTTGTGAGATGCTGTATGCATCAATGTAGTGCATATGTAAAACCTGCAGATCGTTCACCTCTTCAGTGACCTTAAAAACAAAAACAATGAGCTGTAATGTGCAAAATATCTGCAAGCATGGTCATATTTAACCCTCATCCCAAACATCAAGTTTAGAAAATCTTGACCAATGAGAAATTCCATGAATTTTCCAGCAATTGGTGACTTACTGGATAAGGATTAAAAAAATTATTTTATTGAGATATTGGGCCCTATCATACACCCGGTGCAATGCAAGTGTTTTTTGATAATTTCAGCCTGATGCAGTTATCATTTTCACATCAAGTGCCACGTTGTTTAAATGGCAAATGCACTCGCGCCCATGGGCATGCTGGTCTGAAAACAAGGTGTGTTCAGGCGCATTGTTGGTGCATTGCCTGAACACACCTCAATAAAAAATTAAATAAAAGGAAAATAAAATAAAAGGATTCCTCTCTGGTGAAGCATTCAGTCTTTCCGCTCGCAAATTCCGCCATGTAAATAGCAATCCACCATGGCGCAAGTGCAACTGGCTTTTAAAGGGAATGGGAGATGACTCTAATTGGTTTACTGCACGTTACGCCCAAAACACACCCATGACTCATTAAGAGACTAGGTACAACCCTTTTGGACATGCGCCTGGGGCACTGACCGTTTTTTCCGTCGTTAAACTAGCAAAAGTGGATTCGGATACGCCCTAAGTGCACCTGCGCCATGCACTTCAGACCATGTGCTCAGATCATTTAGGGCCCATAGAGATTGTACTAACAAAAAAATTCTCCAATTAATGTTTTATTTTTGCTGAGCAAATCACTAAAATTAACTAAACTTTCCTAACTAAATAGGTCATAGAAATTCACTAAATTCAACTACATTTTCTGAACAAGCAACATGGATTTTTTTTTCCAGAAGTCCTATTTTTTAGATTATTTAAATGGAGATAAATTAACAATCTGAGAAAGCTCCATTCTCTTTAAAATTCATCTTGATGTTCTAGATGTCATCTTGCATTGGCAAATGGTTCATTAAGTCTGTGCATTAATTAGATTTCCATTTGATGGCCATTAATGCTGGATAATACTGTTTACAGAAATGAAAACACGTTTTGTTCACTTTGAGACGGAGGGATTTTTTTTTTTTACCAAGGAACAACAGGAGACATACATAATGGATGTGTCATTATTTTCTGGCTTGAAATACAGTCGAAAATAAATTGAATTGATTTTACACATTAATCTTGTTAATGTGTATTGCGCATCAAACTTTTTCTCCATATTGAGCATAATCTTTCAATCGTTCACAGAAGTCCCCACAAGGTAATTTACGCCTCATTTTTGAAGTAATATTATATTAAAATTAGTATTTTTAGTCCTTCAGCTCATAAAGCTCTCCTTCAATCAAGTGAATCAACATTTTTTGCAAAGTAGTTCAAAAGAATCATTAAAACATAATGGTTCAAAAGAATAATTCATCCACAGAGCGAACATCACTATAGTTAAATTCCGCACTTGTTCATGCTAAAAACAGACATAAATGTATCTCACTTTGTGCGTGTCTGTCATCATCCTCTCCATCCTCGCTGAGCCTCCAGAGCGCTCGTGTGTTTCCAGAACCATCCAGTGGCAAAACCCCGTCCAGCTCCTCCATCCTCTGCAGGTCCAAAAGCCTCTCGTCCAACAGACGCTGCTGCCGTTTGGCTTTCCTCTTCAACTTCTTCTTCTTATTCTTTGATAATTTACCCGTCTAGACACAGACAAACACACATAGGTAAAAAGAAAAAAAGTGTTTTAAAGTGCTGAATTAAACCAAAAAAACATCATGAAACGCCAAGATAATATAAAAATACCTTCTAAAACAAGCATGAGATCTGGTGTTAGCTGATCAACCTGAGCAATTATGATTATGTTTCCAATAACAATCTAATCTCACACAATTATTTTGGTTAATATGTTCTCATATGAACATGATGTGACAGTGGTTAAGGGACTGGTAACCAGAAGGTTGCTGGTTCAAACTCAACAAAAAAAGTGCACAACTGTGTCCTTGACCTAAACACTTAAACTCAAGTTACTCCGGGGGATTGTCCTTGAAATAAGTAGCTTCATGGGTCACCAACCTTAGGCACAGATGCCAACAAATGAATGCAAAAGGGTTATTTTATTTAGTTATAGGTTCACTCATTTTTGCATGCATTCTAAGCTTACACTGATGCAGCATAAAGTGAATTCTGCCACGGGGGATATCTGACACGCCTGCGCCATTTCCAGCTCTGGGACTATTTTGGGATGGCAGCACTGTTGCCATGTCTGTTGTCTGGTTGAGCCGTGACACGTCTGCTCTACTAAGCCCAGTCTTACTGAACTGACCTGACCTGATGAACCTTCGTGCCTGGCACTGTCTGTGAAACTACTGCTGTTACTTATAAATCACACTTCCTGCTGTAGGTGCAGATATACATTTATCAGTGGTACTCAACTGTATTTCAGACCCTACACTCTGGTTACTGCACATCAAATAATTTGGGTCAATGTAATCTAAAGGGGTCAGTGAGGTGCTTGCAATATGTCTGTTATGGATATCCTCTGAAGAAAACAGGATACAATCGTTCAAAAGTTATAAACCTTTTAAATCAATTATGATATTATTTAGCCACTGTTTAAGGAAAGTGATGCACAGAAGGACTAATTAAGTTAAAATATGCCATAATAAACCTAAAACACATTAAGTTGAGACATGCAGAAAACATCCTGGATGGATAATGTGGATAATTACTCTTTTTAAAACTTTTTAGGAAAGAGGCAGCCATTCATTCAAGTAAGAAATCTGCAGCCTAACAATTAAAAAAAGGCTAAAACAAAGACGATGCATACAAATAATAATTATTTCCTTTTCTTGTTTAATCATAATCCTATCATACCATTACGAATATTATTATTCATAATAATAATACAAATACATTGAGTTGAGACGTGAAGAAAAAAAATACTGTTTGGATAATTAGTCTTTTTAAATACAAAGTACAAAATCTATAGCCTAACATTTAAAATAGACCAAGACAAAGATAAAAATGCATAATAATACATTTTATTATTACTTCTTTTATTTTTTGTTTTACATTACATAATTTTATCATATCATTGAATATTATATCATTATTATTATAAAAAATTATGATAAAACAAGAAATATTGGGCACTCACATAAAACCCAATATCCATTTTGTTCCTAAAAATGCAATACAGGTCGCTCTCTTCCAAGAATATAACCAGGGCTGCCAACTCACACGCATTCAGCGTGAGACTGACTTAACACATCTATATTCTCAAGCAGTGAAAAAACATCACAGAGCCAAGATGACAAGGACAATGTGCAGACAGACAAGAGCAGGTTACTTTTGATATGAAATAAGTCTATCAAATTTTGTGTTTCATTACGAAGAATTCAAACTATAAATACCGTTTTGGCACTCTTAAAATGGCATGACATATCACTGTAGCCTCAGTTCAAGCAAACCCGGGAGCAAAGGTCTCTTCCTCTTTACTACTAGTTACAGTACAAAATAAACATGAATGAACATCAGAGGGTATGTTGAAAGAACCAATACAACTTCCTGAAATGTATCATGTCTCATGTAATCGCTCAATCAGTTTCAACAGCGGATGAAACAGCTTGTAAATAATGTCACATAATATTTACCTCAGAAAAGCCATTTAATGTCTATAAAGTATAGTTATTGAGAAAAAAATCCCTCCAGAAAGGAGCAAAAAAGCACTATATTGCATATTAATTATATTTTTACTCTAATACCATTAAAAGGCATCATTATAACATAATTTAACCCTTAACAATAAATGTACCAGCTGACAGGGTTCCCCTGTATATTTTACAATAGTTTTTTCCTTGAGAAAAATTAACATGTACCATATATCCATGTATATACCCAATTGAATCACAAGCTCATAAATCAAATCATGAAATTTGTGTCAATACCACTCCATCCCCCCAAAATTCTCACTCTTAGCTGAACTCAAAAGTTGGCAGCCCTGATATTACACCGTTCCAAGTGGATAATTTTGAGATATCCTTTTCTTTTCAACATTTCTTTCCTCATCTCAGTGGCAGAGACAGCCTTGCTTTTTGCCAATCATCTCATTTATATTCAGAAGAGAAGAAAATGTGACAGTAATTCATGAAATCACTCTCAGCCATGCAGAGGTGGTGGCTGAAATAAGAAAAGCAGGATACAGGGAGCAGGAACGCACCAGAGAAAAGATAATGCTCCTGTCTGAGAACAGCTTACAGCACTGCTCTTTTCTCGCTTTTAAAATAGTCACTTTCTAAAGAATAAAAGAAGAAAATGAATCGAAATGCAGAATGATTATATGAAGGGACATAGCTAGCTGGTTTAATGATCCAGCATGCAAACACCTCTGAAAGGTCTAATAATGTTAGTGAGGAGTTAACGGTGTGAAATCAACACATCTGTGGGGCGGCACAGAGCATCAAGACCAAATCCACTGACTGAGAGAACACAAAAAAAATGTTTTCTTCATGCACGGAGCATTTAAACTGACTGTGTTTACATGTTTATAAAACGCGCTTAAGATCAGTTATCGGTCAAAACAAAAGCATATTTTGAGCATAGCTTGCATTATCTTTGCCCAGATCAGTGGATCTGACCCCGGCCATGGAGATTTGCCCCTTTTCCTAGTGGTTCATGCCGATGGAATGATATTCCAGATAATATTCAAAAGGAATTGCAAATTGTATTTGCAATTGCATTTCCAATTTGTGTACGCATATGTTGTGACATAATGGAAACACAAATGCGTGATTTGAAATTGCGTTTGGATTTTCTTTTCTGTGTATGTAACATGTCTGGCAAAATTCAAAATGGAAATGCAAAGTCAAAATGCGAGTCAGCGCTGAACCACAAGTTACTAAAGTTACTCACTTTCTGACATGAGTGACAGTCCCTCCGACTAGAAATAAACCAATATCCTTAAATATATGTTACTCTACGGAACTGAGACATGAGAACTGATGAGAACTCACGAGCAGCTGATACTGAGCATGCGCGTGTACTACCGAACGTACAGCGGTTCTCGAGTTAACCGTTCTCGAATCCGAACTGAGAACTGTTTCTTTTGGACACGTTTGATACTGAGAACCGATGCATGCGTGTCATTTGTTCAGAGGGACGAAATGCATGTTTCAAGTGTATCAAAATAAAACATGTTGGAAACATGTTCATCACATAATTGCTGTCTTATCACTGTATTATTTTAAAGTTTGGAAACACAATGAATGGATTGTAAAACGGTCAAACTAAACATTTATTTGTTTTATCAATAAACCATGATATTTTCAGGAACAGCTTATTTAATTTCTAAATAAGTTGATATAAATCTTAAAATGTATTAATCAAAACAGTAGAATATTGAACATACTGGAAACATGCGTTGTCTTTTTAGTTTTGTCGACTGTATATTCAGGTTGCAGCAGTTCTCAGCTCAGCACACTTAAACACACTGATACAGCGGTTCTCGATTCAGGAACGGATTGCAGCGGTTCTCGAATCACCAGTACAGAATGGAGAACTGTTTCTTTCGGACACGTTCGATACTGAAAACCGATGAGCTGAGATACTGAGCATGCGTGATAGCATCGTCTGAACCGAACTGTTTCTCTCGGACAACTGATGCTGTGCTGATAATATGAGCACAGGTGAACCGAGGACTTGTGTAAGTGTATGTCTATGTTGTGTAAGTCAATGTAAGTTAATTTAATCTGTGTAAAACATCCGCGTTTGCACGACAGTGGCCTTATTGAGTGCTTTTGCAAAACGTAAATGTAAGAAACTTATCCAAGATGATGATGATGATGATGATGATGATGATGATGACGATGATTATTATTATTATTATTATGATTACAAATTACTTTATATGAATGTGTTTGAATGTATTTTCATCCGCCGGGATGATAGAATTGACATCATTACGTGAGGACATAAAAAGAACCAGTGAACTGGTTTTTTGAACCGGTTCATTGAAACGAACTGTCCGAAAAAAACGGTTTGCGGAAAAGAACCGGACATCCCATCACTAATTCAAATTGAATCGCAATCCCCTTTGCACTTGCATTTCTTATGTCTAACACATTCAACTGTCAATCAGTCTTGAGGGCGGGGTTAATTGATATAGTCGGGAAAGTATGCCACACCCTCAAGTGGTGGAAGCACCGTTTTCATTCCTTTAAGAAAAACGGAAACATCCAATAAATGTGTCTAATTTGCATCAAAAAAACGTCATAAAACTGCTGTGTAGTTTTTTGCACTTCAAACAAATCCAAAAACCTGGAACTAAGTAGTATTTATCACCTGCCAACCAAACAAAAAGAAACTAAAAGAAGACTGCTCTGGTTGCAAGCAACTTGTCAAGAAGAAATGAAGATACATCTGTGGAACCCCACAACTAAGCAGCATGTGTATGTCTGAAAATGTATGTATTAAATGTCAAAATAAAGATACAAACATAGTTGAATGAATATGAGTGCAATTAAAAAAAAATGATGTTGAATAAAATGCTGAAAGGAAGCAGAATTCAGAGCATCCTCCTATGAAACGAACATGAACTGCGATTGAAAGTCATTACTAATGTAATTTTTTTTTAAATTTTTGATTACTTGGATCATGAGCACAGAGTCATATATTATAAACACACCACTCAGATCATGTCAAGTTTCTACAGATTCTCTGATTTTAACTCAAGATAATTCACTGTGGCAGCTGGAACTATGATGATATTCGTCTGATACATGCCGACTGCAGACACAGCAGTTTTCTTTTTGAATTTTTTTCTGGTTGCTAGGTAAACAAAGTCAAAATTCTGGATTTTTTACTTTCTTTGAAGTTAGGTGAAAAAAAAATTGGCCTGTTTTTATTGCAAAAAATAGCCAAATTCCCCGTTTTCCACCACTGTGGCATACTTTCCGACTATATCAATAAACCCCGCACTCAAGACTGATTGACAGTTGAATGTGTTAGACATAGGAAATGCAAGTGCAAAGGGGATTGCGATTCCATTTGAATTTTGTGAGGGTTGTGGCAGGACACGGAGGAAGTGAAACAGCAAATGGGTGATTTTCTACTGCTATTCCAAAATGGCAGTGTCATAACTCGTAAGTCATTGTAAATGCAATTGCAAACGGACTTTGCATTTCCATTTGAAATCTAGAAGACATGTTACATACACGGAAAGGAAAATCCAAACGCAATTGCAAATCATGCATTTGTGTTTCCATTATGTCACAACATATGCGTGCACAAATTGAAAATGCAATTGCAAATACAATTTGCAATTCCTTTTGAATATTGTCTGGAATATCATTCCATACATGCCCGTGTATCTACAGAAGCAGGGGTGGGTTAGGGTTACAGCAGGCAGATTATAACAGTCATGTGTCATTTTCACCAGGACAAACTACATCCTCTCTGTATTTCAGCAGGCACAACTATGAACGTACCTGTTTTTCCCTTGGGGCCGTGCTAACTGCCGTCAGAACAGAAGAGGAAAGAGGGAAGGGACAGAAAACCACAATGATAATAATTATAATAATTCAAAATAAAAAGAAAACAGAGAAAGAAAAGATAGGACACCAGTTAGAAACCAAACAGACGACAGAGAAGAAATGAGAAATGATTGGCATATTCACCACAGAAGCAGAGGAGAAATGATGACCAGCATGCAGATCAATTTAATCGGCACATTTCTAGTCGATTCAAAGTTAAAAACACACCCAAGTGACTTTCTTACTTGCTTTCTTACCTTTGTAACTTCGTAAAAATCATTTGGCAAGTAACCCCTAATCTGATATGACCCATGACCTGGACTCAATTGTTGAGGAGAAAAAACTGTGTTTGAGCTAAAATCCGCAGGAAGGCAAATCTGTGCAAAAAGGATTGGCCGTCCCTACTATAGTAAGGCTGTAAGTAGGGTTGAAAAAACTAATCAATAATATCAATAATGAAATTGACAACAAACTTCATTATCTACAAGTTAAGTTTTGTTTTACATTTGAAAAATTGAAGTACAACTGATCATTAACTAATCACGAGATCATTGCCAGACAGCACACTGTGTTGTTATAGTTTATGCCAGGGATACTCAAATTATATATCGCTCAAGGGACATTTTTAGGTCACGTTTACACCTGGTATTAAGATGTGTTTTGGTTGTTCGGATCACAAGTAGACGAGGCAGACAAATACCCGTTTACACCTGGTGTTTTAATCGGTCTCTTTTGTCCACTTTCAAACACTTCTATTCTGATTTCTTCGAGGGGAGGATTTATGGGCGGGTAAATGTGTTTTTTCAGATCTTTCGATCTTAATGGACAAAATAAGCCCGTGCAATTTACATATGAACGCGCCCAGAGACTACGGGAAAAACATATGGAGAGCAGCAGCTTTCGTTTTTTGCTCTGACAGCTGCAAGACGCAGAGAGTGTGTGTTAGAAAGCAGGAATAGTAGGAGAACATTGTGCTTGGTATGTTGTTCATCTTCAAACCAAACTTGGGTCTTCAGCTGACAAAGTTTACATCACGTCTGGCTGCACTTCCCATAATGTTTATGCATTAGGTCAGTAGTCGGAGAGTAGGCGGTCTTTTGTGGCTGTTCGAACGCATCCGACAAATGAGCATTTACACAATGAAGCAATCCGGTCAACTGCGTTTTCGACTACCTCTGGAAATGGTCGAAAATGGACAAGCTCAAAACATTTTAGACCCCATTTACGCCTGTATTTAGCGTTGTCCACTTGTGATCCGATCAACCAAAATGCATTTTAATACCAGATTAATATGCCTCTTGATTTTCATTTGGTAGACAGAAGTATAAACCACAGCTTTGTGTTACAACAGCCTCATATTTTTAATCAAAACAGTAATAAATACTGGTCAGTCTTTGAAAGGCGTTATGAAATGAAAGAAGCATTGTGTGTGTATTGTGACATATATACTAGTGGAACAGATTATTGAAAAAGAAAAATATAGGGTAGGGACTTGGTGTGTTGGGTTGCGTTAAATGTGGCCTTTGTACTCAAAAATTTATACAAATTTCAATGCAAGCTTGCATTCAATTGTAAGAAATTGGCAGGTTTTATGCAGACTAAATGATTGAAGAAGTCTGCAATACATCACCAGAGAGAAGTCTGTCATTTTCACTAGAAGACTGAGTAATGGTGTTTTTATTGGTCAAAAATATTTTGATAAACATTTAAAAAATAATGGTTGAATAAAAAAATCAACCATATGCATGGATGAATTATTCACAATAAGAAAAAAAATTTGATGGCGAATTTTATGCTGACTTAATAAAATGTATAAATTAACTTTGGAGCTGTTTACTTCACTTGTAAAATTCACATTTAAAGTTAATAACCATTTAATCAGGTTCAGCAGTTTAGAAATACAATAAGATGAAGACAATTTTTAGTTGTACCAGACTGAATTGAAGAATTTATTAAATTACAAAACTGATTAGGCAAGTAACTGTAGTGCGACAAAACTAAAAAGGCATTTATACACTCACCTAAAGGATTATTAGGAACACCATACTAATACTGTGTTTGACCCCCTTTCGCCTTTAGAACTGCCTTAATTCTACGTGACATTGATTCAACAAGGTGCTGAAAGCATTCTTTAGAAATGTTGGCCCATATTGATAGGATAGCATCTTGCAGTTGATGGAGATTTGTGGGATGCACATCCAGGGCACGAAGCTCCCGCTCCACCACATCCCAAAGATGCTCTATTGAGTTGAGATCTGGTGACTGTGGGGGCCATTTTAGTACAGTGAACTCATTGTCATGTTCAAGAAACCAATTTGAAATGATTCGAGCTTTGTGACATGGTGCATTATCCTGCTGGAAGTAGCTATCAGAGGATGGGTACATGGTGGTCATAAAGGGATGGACATGGTCAGAAACAATGCTCAGGTAGGCCGTGGCATTTAAACGATGCCCAATTGGCACTAAGGGGCCTAAAATGTGCCAAGAAAACATCCCCCACACCATTACACCACCACCACCAGCCTGCACAGTGGTAACAAGGCATGATGGATCCATGTTCTCATTCTGTTTACGCCAAATTCTGACTCTACCATCTGAATGTCTCAACAGAAATCGAGACTCATCAGACCAGGCAACATTTTTCCAGTCTTCAACTGTCCAATTTTGGTGAGCTCGTGCAAATTGTAGCCTCTTTTTCCTATTTGTAGTGGAGATGAGTGGTACCCGGTGGGGTCTTCTGCTGTTGTAGCCCATCCGCCTCAAGGTTGTGCGTGTTGTGGCTTCACAAATGCTTTGCTGCATACCTCGGTTGTAACGAGTGGTTATTTCAGTCAAAGTTGCTCTTCTATCAGCTTGAATCAGTCGGCCCATTCTCCTCTGACCTCTAGCATCAACAAGGCATTTTCGCCCACAGGACTGCCGCATACTGGATGTTTTTCCCTTTTCACACCATTCTTTGTAAACTCTAGAAATGGTTGCGCGTGAAAATCCCAGTAACTGAGCAGATTGTGAAATACTCAGACCGGCCCGTCTGGCACCAACAACCATGCCACGCTCAAAATTGCTTAAATCACCTTTCTTTGCCATTCTGACATTCAGTTTGGAGTTCAGGAGATTGTCTTGACCAGGACCACACCCCTAAATGCATTGAATCAACTGCCATGTGATTGGTTGATTAGATAATTGCATTAATGAGAAATTGAACAGGTGTTCCTAATAATCCTTTAGGTGAGTGTAATGTAGACAGCTTGATTATAATGGCCCATAGGCTGAACTTTGAGTATCCCTGGTTTAAAGCATTGTACGCTGTTCACATTATATAAATATAATAGAGTTGTCAAACGTAACAGTACTACAGGTACCAGTCGGTACTAAGAAAGAAAGAAAAAAGTATGGCATTTCTGTAGTACCAATAGCACAGAGTACCGGCTATATTTGGTACCTGAGCGTTGCTTTCAAACATTAAAGGTTTTGATTTATAGTGTGTTTGTACAAGGTTGAGCATTGTAGCCAATCACTGATGAGCACGTGAAAACAATGACCTATCAGAGCTGCTAGTCAGAAAGTTAGTCAGAATCCGCTTAACACCACTGAAAACGCACAAGCTTCATTGTACAATTAAGACAGCTTTTGTGATGACTGACAGTGATAACCAATGGAAGAGACAAAACATTTAATTCAACAGTTTTTGCTTTGGTACCGAAATTTGTACTGGTATTGAAATTTTGGTACTGGTACATAAATTTTACGGGTATTGGTACCAAATACTGAAATTTTGGTACCGTGACAACTTTAGAATAATGTAATAAGTTCTTTTGTATATTGTCTATTTCATATTAAATGTATTTATAATGGAAGCATTAAATGAGTCTAAAGGGAAATCTCACGTGATACTAAGGTGAGTCTCAGGTGAGACTGATGCAAGTCACACTTGAAAACAAAGAACTGTACCAGAAGAGCCGGAGGGGGGCGGAGCTCCAGCCTTCTGCCATACCGTGGCCTCTGCCGCCAACCGTCTCACATACACCTCATTCACATCCAGCAGGATATTCTCAGGCTTTATGTCTGTATGGATGATCTTGCATTTCGTGTGTAAGTAATCCAAGCCCTCGAGAACCTGGAGAGAAATAAGATGCATCTGAATTAGGGATGTCAATTTACATGAATTCCCAGAATCAGTTGTTGTTTAAATTAACACCTGTCGAAGAATGCTCTTCACACAGATCAGAGGCAGACCCATGTAGTTCGATTTGATGATCCATTTCAACAGCTGGTGACCGAGCACCTCTAGTACCATACACACATCTGAGAGGTCAAGGAGTCAAGGACAGAGTTTGTGATAATTTAACCACAAAAAGCCTGCTACTTAAATATGGAGTCTGCATGTTCTACATGTGAATAAGCGGCACACTTTTGTCTGCTACAGATACTCAAGTGAGCTTTTTGATAAAAATAAAAAAACTATCATCAAATACAACACAGAAACTCAGAGGTCTTCACGACGAACCGGCAAAAAATTATGACAGAAATAAACTATTATTATTATTTATAATAACAAAATAATGAAGAAAAAACTGTGCAACTTGTGCAGCACTTTATTTGACAAGAAAATAGAAAAACATTTTCAATTGATTACATTTTAAAAGGTTTAAACTGTTACGGTTTTATTAATTAAATTGATTAGAAATGTTTTATGACGATTAAAATTTAATTAACCCATTAAAATAGAAAAAGTAAACACAAAACACAGAATCTTGTGGGAAAAATGACATGGAATTTGTGGGGAAAAATAAATTGTTTTTATAGGGCACTAGAAACAGAAATAGGCCAAGGAAATTCAAATTTGAAGAATATAAAATAGTATAGGCTTAAAAGTAGAGAGGGAGAGAATTATTGTGAGAAAAGATTATGAAAAAAACATGCTTTGAATCATGAATCATGCACAATAAGAACAAGAGCATGTATTAAGAGAGTAAATCGAGTCAATATTGATTTCATGTTGACTTTTTGGGACTTTAGCTTATTCACCGTATCCGCCAGAGTTAGATAAGTCCATACATACCATTCTCATCTCCGTGCGTGCCATAACTCTGTCTGACACACCCACCGCTAGCCTAGCTTAGCACAAAGACTGGAGGTAAACGGCTCCATCTAGCCTACTGCTCAATAAGTGACAAAATAACGCCAACATTTTCCTATTTACATGTTGTGATGTGTATAGTAACATTGTGTACTAAGACCAACGGAAAATGAAAAGTTGCAATTTTCTAGACCGATATGGCTAGGAACTATACTCTCATTCCTGCGTAATAATCCAGGAACTTTGCTGCCGTACCATGGGTGCAGCGGCGCAATGATATTACGCAGCGCCTGAAAATAGTCCCCAGCACGCTCTCTGTGCTAGCAGGTTGTCACGTTGGTTATGTTGACGGAAGTTAGCCTATTTTCAGGCGCTGCGTAATATCGGTATATAGCGGTGGGTGTGTCAGACAGAGTTATGGCACACACGGAGATGAGAATATGTATAAACTTATCTAACTCTAGGGGATATGGTGAATAAGCTAAAGTCCCAAAAAGTCGGTGTGTTCCTTTAAATAACAGAGAATACTTTAGATATCACTTCTAAAAGCTAACAGAGTTGCATCAGAATGACGATCACATGACAGGCAGTAAAGGATACGAACACCATTGACACCCGAGATTTTGAAGTCATCGATGAGCTGTACTATCCTCTCTCGTTTGGTATCTGTGGGGTCGCTGTCTCGCACCTGAGAAAAAAACTCTGTCAGAATATCTTTGTTTTTAAATTTTTAATTAAAATGGTTAATGCATTTAGTTCTCCGACTTACACATTTCAGTAGTTTAATCTCATCCAGTGCAGTCTCAGTGTAGTGCTGGGCACTTTTAACCACTTTCAGTGCCACAAACCGTTTCCGTCTACAGACAAAATGTCATATACTGTTGAATCCACACAGACAGTCAAACAGCATGTGGGATGACTATCCATACATGACTATCTGGCTGACTATCTATAATCTGTCAACGGCTTACATCTCAATATTTAGAGATTGCGCACCTAGTTCCAGCAGTTTAATCTCAGGGATTAGGATTTATGTAGATCCCAGCATGTAAAATACTCACTGTAGATCCCAGCACAACCATACAGTGGAGAAATGACCCCATCCCAGTTTCCTGACCACGTGATATCTGCCATTAAACAAGTCTCCAATCTTCACTGGATAATACCCTCCTGAAAAAAAAAACAATCTTTGAATAACATACATTCAACCAGTCATTATCATTCATTACTGCTGGTTTAATAAAGCGTATAGTGTCTATTTTACAACAGCTCTGATTGTAACTCATTCAATCAGAAATGGAAACATTTTCTGTTTTCTTTTGTTTCATAAAGTGAAGCTGTTTTGCAGCAAAACTATGGGAATCACAGGGTACCTCACGATACGATACCATACGATACATGGCACACAATATCGATAATATCACGATACAGCAATTCTGCGATAATCAATATATTGCTAGACAATCCTATAATGATACATCACGATATCTGTTTAACTATGAAAACAAAATGGCTGTAAAAAAGGTTTAAGGGGTCATGAACTGGCTTTTTTTTTATACAGTTTTTATATGGTTTTTACATTCAAAAACATCATAATGAATAAGTAATAGGCTATTTTCTACCCTGGTTTTGGGCCTCTCTCCTGGAATGCTCGGTTTTTATGGGCGTGCCGCATTGAAGACTTGGAAGTAAACGCCCACTGCTATGATTAGGGCTGGGTATCGATTCAGATGTTCCAATTCGATTCGATTTCGATTCGCAAGCTCTCAAATTGATTCGATTTCGATTCCCGATTCGATTTTCGATTTCGATTCAACTCAATGAATATAATACAAATACTATATTTATAAAAAAGAACAGTGAACGTAAGTTTGCAAGTGGTAATTAAAAAGAAGTTAAGTCACAAACCTGTTAAACTTTTTATTTTAGGTACACTAAAACAGGTACATTAAAACAGAACCCATCTCTATATTTCAAATGCATACAATTATGTTAAATACAATACAATTTTGATGCAACTTTATTCTAAAAAAAGGTATCTGAGAAGTATTTTATAAAATTTAGTTTTTATGGATATTTTGATATATATATTTAGATAAGTCAATACATACCATTTTTATTTCCGTGCGTGCCATAACTCTGTCTAGGCTAGCGGTGGGTGCGTCAGACAGAGTTATGGCACGCACGGAGATGAGAATGGTATGTATGGACTTATCTAACTCTGGGGGATACGGTGAATAAGCTAAAGTCCCAAAAAGTCGGCGTGTTCCTTTAATGTTTGCGGAAATAAATATGCAAAAAATCGATTCGTGGCCTTTGAGAATCGATTTTGAATCGACCAGCCCTAGCTATGATTGGATAACAGTTTTGCATATTACAATGAGCTTCGGCTCCCCCGTGAGTACACATGAGGAATTGTTTTAAAAGTGTGTGGGGAAACAGCAACCGGGATGATTCGCCCACAGGGCTCGCAAAATGTCTTTATCAAACAAACACAATGATTTATCTCTCATCTACCTGCAATTAATTAACAATTAATTAACACATAATCAATAGATATCTAACGATCTGTAACAATGCAATACTATCACATATTAAAAAAAACATTTTTTTACTCACATTAGTGTGTTGCTTCATTCATTCATGTAATCTCATCCTGTCTGCAAATCCAGTCTCTTGTTTACAAACGAATCCGTGGTGAAATGAAGGAACAAACGCGCAATGTCTTACCCATGTGAGCTGGATGTTCATTAAAAATAAGTTAATCCATGCATTCATAATATTGGAATCCGAATGAAGCTTATGCAGCATGTTTATTGCTAGGAAGTTTGATCCGGTTTAGCTCCACATAGGCCTATGTTATTTATCTATGACATACCATGCACGAATTGGTGGGCGGGGCTACAGAATCAGGCGTTCTTCTTCTTCGGTTAAGGCGGTGTTTCACCACACTCTGACGTCACAGCTTGGCATATTCTGAGATCTAGCGTTTGCTGGGCCAGGTGTCAATAAAAGCTTTTCTTTGACTAACAAGGAAGTTTTCAGCTCTGAAACTTACAGGATATTTTTATATCACGATTAGGCATGTGACGGTATCAAATTTTCATGTCGCGATTAATTGCTGGAGCTTTTATCACGGTATACGGTATTATCACGATATTGAAATAAGTCGCAAAAAAAGTGTTGTCATACTATAACAGGTTTAATAACTTTCTTATAACAAAAAGAACCGAACTTTTAAATACAATAAAGCAATACACAAAAATGTATAAAGTAAACAAATATTTCATACATAATTAAAGTGCAAAAGAATTGTAAAGAACAATAGGTAACACTTTACAATAAGGTGCATTAACTAACATTAACAAAGAGTAAATAGCTACAATTGTTACAGAAGTTATTATTCTTTGATAACGTTAGTTAAAAAATACAACTGTTAATGTTAGCTCAGGTCCATTAAATAATACAGTTACAACTTTTGATTTTAATAATGTGTTATTAAATGTTGAAATTTACATTTAACTAAGATTAATAAATGCTTTAGAAGTATTTTTCATTGTCAGTTTGTTAACAAATGAATTAACTAATGTTAAATAATGTGTATTTATTGTAAAGTGTGTGACTGAACAATAAAGAATCAGAACATATTCAAACAATATCTAGGGCATGTAGTCCAGATTAAAATATAAAAATGTTTAAGTTTGAAAATAAATAGCCTTAAGTCTTTAAGTATTGAGTATTTGGTTATGTGATGAGCACCGTAGCGTATACAGAAATGTGAATGGCTGTTTGAAACATTTTAATACTGTTTAGTAGCGCTTTGTTTATGAGGGTTACCGGGGAAATGGCTGCATTTCTGCTGTTTCATCAGCGCCATCTGCTGTCAGAGAGTGTGAATGTGCAGTCATTCAGCGTGTCTCCTTGGCTGAATCCGAAATCGCCCCCTAAACCCTCATTCACTATTCCCTACGTTAGTCCACTAATATAGTTCACTTTAAGGAGTGAATGAAAACGAGTGAGTGAATTCGGGCAGCCGTTGTGTGTACATCGGCTGTACACTCGTTATTGCGGTGCAATGTGGGATTGAATGAGTGCACTCAAAAACATCCACTATAGTTTCAGACACCACTACAAATGGCTTTCCCCTTAAATAATGCCCTATTTGAGGGTTTAGGGGGCGATTTCGGATTCAGCCCTTCACTTCCTCCATGCGCTGCTCATGCGCGTTGGGTTTATTTACATCAGTGCGTGTGCCTCTTTGCTTCAGCATACAGCGTGTTGTTCATTATTCGTTATTTTGGAGTTCCCACGATAACAATATCGTGCATGTTCATTATCGTGATATATCGTATTACCGTATACCGGCACCTGACAATAAACTTTTATGTATCAAAGGCTGAATGAAAAGTTAATTTCTCAATTCATGACCCCTTTAAGTGCAGGTTTTCCAAATTTTAGACTTAAACGTGGCTGGGGTATCTATTATTTTACTCACACTGTCCACCATCCCGTTAAAACCTTTTTCTTAGGCTAGTTAACTTGCGTTAATCTATTTAGAGCACCAATATCGATATTTGGCGCCAGTGTATCGATTCTCATATCGCACGGAGAAGGACAACAATATATTGCCCAATCGATATTTGAAGGAGTTGAGTTTGTGGCAAAACCTTTTACAGTTTGTAAGAACTGAAGTAACATTTGTTACAAGATAGGGCTGTCATGATTTCTCGATTCAATTTGAGTGCTCGATTAAAAAAAAAAAATCCTTAATTGCAATTTACCCATGTCATTTAACCAGCAAAATACCAGAAGTGGCGTATTCCACGAACGAGAATCAATGGACCGCATTATTAGGCTGATTTCTAAGGCTGCAGCTGCAGCTGCTGCACGATATATATTACAACCATTTCATAGTGTTATTGTGAAATCACAAAGGCTGCGATTCAATTAAATAAAAATATGCACTGTGGGTTTCACAAATCACAATGTTTTATTACAATATGGCTGTCTTTATAATGTTATGTAACATGACAGTCCCAATCATAGTCATTATTAGTCGTGCATTGCTGTTGGAGCTGCATGCACTGAAGCTGAAGATGATCACCGGCGCGCTTCACTACCGTGTTAATTCTTAACCAAATGCATCCTATATGAGATAAATCAGATATAGATAGGCTTACACAAAATAAACACAACATTACAACTTGGATTTACACAAAGCAAAAGGCTGTGAATGCACACACAAACTTATAGTCATGATGAAGGTCCCAAACAGAACTCTGGCACGCTCGCTTCATTTTTCTCCCGTGTTTCACGGTTGAGCAGCACGCACACGCAGGACCCTGATTAATCGATGATCGATAAGTTTTATCGATTAAATGTACGATAGATTAATTGTTGACATCTCTAATTTCTATCGTGAAGAAGTGGCCAAATATGTAAGATTAAGTGGACATTTTAATTAAATGTTGTTTGGCCAATACTGAACAAGGATTTGATCTGCTGTAAAATGTAACAACAACAATCACCTGGCCGTTGGCGCCCTCTGCAGGCATTTGTTATAATATGTAATATGCTGTTAAATAAAACCATATGATTACTTGGTTTTGATACTTTTTTTGAACCAATTATTATTGCCTCATTGTTATTATATATGTATTTTAAAATCATTTTTAAAGCTATTGTTCACTTATATTATCTGATTACTCAATCAAAATAATTGACCGATTACTTGATTACCAAAATATTCATTAGTGAAGTTAGTGAAAAATAATACTAAAATAACACTGTTTTGCACTGATACCAGATGTATTTTTTGTTAGGAGTAATCGAATTTTTGGCTTGCATCAATGTTCCAAAAAAAAAAAAAAGAAAATAATGAAATGAGATGATGTGCTTTTCATTCAGAAAGTACTTAATTCACTGGATTATTAAAACCCCATTATCATAGGGTTATTTAATATTTTAAAAAAAATTCTTTTTTCCCACAAAAGTATCTGTAATGAGATACATATTTCTGAGACTTATATCATGTTATAAGATTTTGGTGATATCGCTTATCTCTTTACATTGAACAACTTTATATAATTATCTTTTTCAAATTAGTTATAAAGCAAATATTAATTCAAAACTGATTTTTAATGATAATCCTACCTTTACAGTAATCTGACGGATTCTCTTGTTCCTCGTCATCTGACCCGAGTAATTCTGCTGGGGGCGGGGAAAAGTCTGGAGGGGGAGGGCTCAGAGCTTGTGGTGGGGTCAGCTGATTGGACGGGTCCTGTGGAGTGGGAGGAGTCGTGGAGAGAACTGAAGGTAGGCCCACTGAATGTGCAATGGGAGTGGAAGACGTGTCTGGAGACGAGAGGACGCTGGGTGAGGAAACCACTGTGATGGGAATGGCGTGAGGGAGGGGGGCCGGAGGCTGGAGGTCTGGGGGGCTCTGGGAGAGGTTTAACGGGGGTGTCGGGGGTGACTCTGGAGGGGTGGCGGATCTGTGGATGGTGAGGATGTGGCACAGTTCATCAGAGGAGGGGATCTGGGGTCTGAAGAGCAATAAATAAGAGAAGAAGAGATTTTTAAATCCTGTGTGAAAGTACATTCTTCTACATAATATCACTTATCTGTTGTCTATGCCACACGCAGCCATGTTTAAAGGCACAGAATGTTACTATTTATAATCAAGCATCGCTGATGACAACTTCATAAATAATACATCAACAGCTACTACTTTTCATAAGCAATCTCCAGCTGTGACTTTCATATCTAGGGCTTATGATGTCACTCGAAGCACATATTCTTTGACCATCTGTGCGATTCAAAACATCAACGCACCATCTTAATATAAAGCCACACTGTGTCTCAGTCTAGCCAATAAGTACATCTAAAGGGGTTAGCAGCAACAGTGGTCAACCAATATGGGGTTTTCCCAATGCTGATATCATGGCCATTATAATGGCAAACATGAACATTATACACCACCATAGCTATGATTCCATCACCCTGTTTTTATGCTCATTTTGAAGTATTGCATCAGAAACGAGTGATGGAAACGGCAAATTTCACAAAAAAATAAAATAAACCCACGTGACTAATCATCTGTTTCCCCTGAAGGGGACATTGTAAAACGCTTAACGTGGTTTAACGTACTAAGAAAGTGATATTAAAATACCAAACTCAGTAAACACAATACTAATAAAGCATACTATGTGCAGAAAAGCAGATGAGCCCAAAATATGACGAAATGACGAAATATGAATTTGTGCTCAGGGTGAGAGAGCCTGTTGGTATAGTTCTCCCTCTGTGAGTACAGATTTGTTTTTTGCAAATCACTAACCCTGCCTGTGTTTTATTAATAATGTAAACATATTTTGTCTTTTTTATAACTGTTGGTCCATTAAGCCTTATTATGTATTAAGTGTTTTCTTGGTTTTCTATATGTGAGGAAAACGCTTAACGTGTAATTAAACGCGGTGCGTTCATATTATGGACTCATCTGCTTTTCTGTACATAGTATGCTTCATTAGTTTGGTGTTTACCAAGTTTGGTCTTTTAATACCACTTTCTTAAGCCACGTTAAGCATTTTTCACATTAAGGTTAAGCTGAGGGAGTTTTATTTACTGTTGGTTACTAGGTTACCAATACCACCGTCATCCGCTCAAACAACTTGATGGAAACCCACCTAATTTGCATTTGTTTGTTTTTTCTTTTTTTGCGAACTTTGAAAAGATTCGCTTCACGTTTGGATGGAAACCCAGCTAATAACATTCTATTAATAGAATAGTATAACAACAATACATCATTGTTTGATATTAAAGAATATTACAGATCATTTCAGTGCAAAATTAAAAGCATGCAATTTTCTGTCTGTGTTACTGGCATGAACAGTAATAAAAGCTGATGGTGTAAATATAATGTCTTCTCAGAATACGATACTAAGAGCTTGTGATATTTATGTAGGGGAAGCACATACACATATGTTCTATACATCTCGCTATTCCGGCCTACTTCTGAAATTCTGTATCGCAGAATACAAACATGGGAAAATGATATCTGTGCATGATCTGTTTTTCCTAAACATGATGCATGTGTGTGTGCAATACCTAATGTGTATTGTTCAGATTTTTTCAGGGATGTGTTAAAATAGGTTCCACGTGCATGGACTAAGAGGGAGGGCCATGAGTCAATATGCTTATCTGGAGAAGTGACTCCCATGGCCACCCTCCTATATATTTTTAGCATCATCTCACAGAGCAGAAACCCAGATCTGGATTCTGCCCAGTTAGACACACACTCACCCCAGCTCCAAACTAGAGATCTCCACTGCTGCTGCTGCTTTGCGGTTCTTCTTGTTTTTCTTCTTCTGCTTTTTGCCGTGGCTGTTCTGGGGAAGGCTGTTATCACTGCTGAATACTGCCATGCATCAGAGAGAATATCATATAACAGAATACATATTAGACACGCTGCTATAGGCACCCCCACCCCCAATTCACTATGTATGAGTAACTAATGGAGGGCAATCCACCAACATGCATAATCAGATCGAGGATATTACATCGTCAACAGGCTATATGACTTTACTAATCCCATACATGTATCAATAATCCACCAAAATAACTCATACAAAAAGAAAAATCTGTGAAAATCCAAACATTAGATCCTTTAAACGTGCTCGCGCTTAGCTTTAACGCTAACACGGGCTCTAGTCATCAAAACAAGCGTCATTTTAACCGTCCGACAAGCAGACATTGTTGAATTTATACTCGAGACACATAATACATCCACAGACATTAACATGTTTACGGCTGTTTGGCTGTTATTTAATAAAAACACTCTCACCGTTCATCGATATCATCGGGACAGCTGTCACCTCACGCACATTCGCTTCAGTTGGTTCTGCGCATGCGCACCAGGGCACCGTGCCGTATTGACAGCAACTCATGCACAGTCCATTCCCACTGTGATTAGATATTATACACACAATAAATACTAAATAATATTTTTAAACTTATTTCTACTATTTACCTACTTTATTTTCTGAATATAGCCACTTAAACCTCCAACAAAGCATATTTTCCACCTCAGACATTAAAGCATTATCTTTTTTTTGTTGTTATGGCTGCCAAATTGTGCCAATATGTCAGGCTGACCTCAGCAAGCATTAAAGCCACAATATGTAATTTTTCGCCGCTAGAGGTCGCTTATTCAAAACAAAGGCGTAGCTTGATGAGGCTTGATGAGCTTTTATCATGCCGCAGCTTTTTCCGGTCATGCGTACACATCGCTGCTTTATCATATTAGATACATTATTTGGGTGTGTTGAAGTTATTAAGTTATAATTAAAGTATGAAAGTTATAATGCTACTCTGTGCGTTCGCTCGGTGGCTGCTATGTGACACTTGTTGCACACTGCTGTAAGATAGATCGATATTAGACATGGTAAAATATGGTAGCCTACTCGCGGTAAATCATGAAACCGAGATTTAAACAAGATGACTAACTGTGTTTAGCTATATAACAATGATTCGTTTTCTGTCGATGAATGTATCCAAACAGTTGCTCACCTGTCTAATAAAACACATAATATATTAAAGCAGTGTTTCCATGGTTTCTACAAAATAAAACCATAAGGATAATGCGGGTATGATGTCACTGATAGGCGATGCTAGTTAAAATTGCTTATTTCTCTGGATTTAAACATTGGAAACATTTGAGATAATGTAAGTACACAAGTCAACAAAATATATAACATTGTTCTAGTGGTTTTTGGATATTTGAACCCCCTCGAGTCCGCTGTCGCGATCAACTCGCTTTTTTTCTTATCAGTGCTAAAGAGACTCAAATAACTGTCGATTTTTATCGTTATTTTATCATTATAGTCTGTTAAGTTTCTACTTTTATTTGTGTACAGTTTCTACTATATTTAGCTAATTAAATTTTTAGGCACATACTAAACCTGTATCAAAACATATTTACCCACCTCATTTTTAAAGCCTTATCTTTTTTCAAATGTGACTACAAAATAAAACAGTATATGTATTTCAATAATGCATTTTTAAAAATCAAGGTTGTATCTGTTAATTTTATTTAAATGTAGGCCTATCTAAGCTAAAATGAACTAACAATGAACAGTTAACAATGATTTATAAATACTGTAACAAACGTATTGCTCATTGTTAGTTAATACTAGTTAATGCATTAACTAAATGTAACCTAAAGTGTTACAATTTTCATGAAAATGGTTCAGAATTTGTGGGACCCATCCAAATATTAACTGCATCCAAAATCGCATACTTCCCTAATCCCTACTATATAGACAAAAGTATATGTCCAAACAGTGTACTTGTTACATGTACTTACCATATTAATAATAACAGTAAATTATGCATAATTACATGCAACTAACCCTCAACCAAACCCTAATCCTACCCTAACCCTAGTAAGTACGTGTTGTTAATTAATATTACTCAGTATTTAAATATATAATTATACTGTAACAATGACATCTTAAAATAAAGTGTACATACTGCAAAGCGAACATACTTTTTTAGCGGTCGTGAAGTAATTACTTATTAAAAATAAAGAGCATGCAGTTTCGGATGCAGCCATTGTCCCAGACTCTTTTGTTATGATGTCAACAGATATGCAGAATTCAAACCAGTAAACACATCTTCACTGTTAAAATTATAGCTTTATTTTTTTTTCAGATACAAATTTCCATTTCACTCATTTTAACATTTCGGCTCCCAATTTCTCCTGATTGGAAAGAGTAACTCTGTCAAAGTAAAAAAAGAAAAAGAACATGTCCTCTTGACAATATGTACAGGCACATATACACAATTGTTAGCAAACTATACACAATACAAATACAAAAGAGTAAGTCTTTAGACTGGGTTTAAGTTCTCTTTTAACCCCAACTTCATTAGAAAATTACCATATATTATTTTTTTTTAACCCTTGTATAAAAGTTGTGTAAAACTCGGTGCCAGGCAAGGGCTCCACATACACCAACGATTCTCTAAACATCAGTCTGAATTGTTTATCTGCAAAGATACAAAGCTGTATTCCACGCAATTGGCAAAACAGTAAAATCGCAAGACTGTACAAAAAGATTTCGCTGGATTCTCTCAGAGAAAAGTGTACAGAACAGGAGATTTGCTAAAAAACCTCTATATTGTGTACGAAGCGCTACAATTACTTACAAACTCTCATGCACACACACACACATTCTCAGACTCAGTGTTTTTATGAGAGTCATACACTCATAATGCAGTCCATCGAGTGAACCTCTCAAAAAGCACCCCAATCAGAAAATCCAATCAAATCTCAAGCATGCATCAGCCTATAATAATCAAAAAAATACACCAACAGGCCAAACACATTCAACAACAGGATAATAAACATACACAGAATGAGAAAACTAATAAGTTTCCCATTTTCAAAACACAACCCTGTGCATACATTATTATGATGAAGCATAATAGCTCAAAATCACATAAATAAATGCAGGAACAGGGAAGCCTTCAAAAATACATTTGAGATTTCTAGATAGCATTGAATTCATTATTTTCAGTTCTATACACAAAAGGGACCGTGTGTTAAAGCACGACATCAGCTTTATGATCAAACTACAAAAAATGTAGACATTATGGATGAGCCAAAATGTAAACAAAGTGCTTCAGGCAAAAACAAATTTTAAGAAGCTAAAAAGAACAGATGCACACACACACACACAAAATGCAATTTAATGCTAAAATAATTAGACTTTACACCCTCATCACCTGTGACATCACGGTGAGCACAGATCACACCAGGAAATGAGCTGGTAGGGCAAACTAGAAATTAATTAGGGCTACACATGAGCGTTTGTACTAAATCCATTGAGAATCCTGAGACTCTGCTTCATTTGATCTTTACAACAGGCAACAGCTGTGCCACAGTTCATCTTCTTTCTCCATTTGGCAAGTAATGTCAAGCACGTTTACTTGGTAGACATTATAAAAAGTAACAAAGAAGGCACATTTGGCGGTCATGTATAAATAAGCATTATTTACAATATAATAAGTTAGTTTCTATTCAGTGTCTGATGTACACAACTCTTAAGCCAACTGCTGCTTTTCAAATCATTGGGAACAAGCGAATAAAGATGCTTTTCTCCTTGTCAACCCAAAATGTCTCATTTTATTTCAATATCTCTGCATTGCAATTTCATTTGAGACTCAAAACGCACGAGACTGAATCTTTGAGAATTGTGCTCTCTTGTGCTGTTAAATACAAAGCATTAGGAAATCAATGCCATGCAAGTGTGGGTGAATCTCACAAATCCTGCAAGGATCCGGGTCTTATTTCATGCTTAAATCAAATAAAATTAATAAGAAATTTTATTTTGATTGAAAAAAAAATTTGCCTTTTGTGCCCTCAAAATATAATTTCTTACATTTTTTTTGTTGATTTGAGAGTGAAATGTAACCTGGACCCCATATTTTACAGGGATCTATAACAAATCTTGGGCGTGAAGGTGCATCAATGTTATGATCAACTAGGTTATAGTGCTACAAATCAGAATTCAGATCATTACATTTAACAATTTTGTATCCCTGTGTGAGAAATTCTAGATTTGAAACCCTAACAACAGCAGAAAACTTGAAAACTGTGACCGTTTGTCTTTCTTTTGCATGCACACCTAAAGCTACACAAAAACATGCACACAAATATTGTGCTCTTATAACATGTTCTGGCATTTGTGTGCATAGACTTACTCTACAGTCCCTGTAAAAAGCTTAATACTTGTTTTGATCTGCAATATTAATGTAGAAATGTTAGTATAAAAGGTTAATACAACACGGCCAAGTACAGTCTTTGAGTTAAGGATTTGATAGTGGAGGAGCAGAACATTTCTGATGAAATACTTCATTTACAGTAGAAGTAAATGTGGGACTTGATTGTAATGGTTGAACGTGACAGGTTTTGTTGAAACAGTTCATGAAACTCCATACAGTAGATCTGATTACTTGAATGGAAGTGAAAACAATATAAAATGTCTTAGCATGTCACAACATGTGAGATCTGCTTCAGTAGTGTCATTAAAATGGACTTGGGTCAGAGAATTTGAAATAAGTAAACTTCACATATACAGCAGACCCTTTCAGACAAAACACATCACAATTAAACATGCTCTCTCTCTCTCTCACACACACACACACACACACACACACTTACCATCAGTCAATACTCCTGTGAGTAATTCAGTCTCAGTCTGAAAAGCAATCCTTCTCCAATAAAAATCCCATTAAGGTTTTATCGGAAGAAAGTGATCATTACTTCATTTCCTGTTCCCTTTTGTTAAGAATATACAGCAAGTTTGTGATCAGCTGTGAAAGCAGGCAAGGGTTTGACGTAGTGGTAGCATTACATCAGCAGATCAATCGAAAGCACTGATCTGATTTCTCTCAGATGTGATTATTGAGGGGTTTGTACAACATGGTAAAAGGTCAAAGCCTAAAGGTCAGTGACTTTATTCTCCACCAGGGCGGCGACCTGCTGAAGTCGATACGCCAACTGCATCTTTTGACCCGCAGCGTCTTCCTCCAGAGACATTATAATCTGCACATAATGCAATATGGGAATTATATTAATTTGCTCCAGCACAAACAACATAAGAAGCTTGAATCAGTCCCATACTGACCTGATCATAGTATTTGTTGATATATTTGTACAGCTCATGCAAAGCCACCAAACTGTTCATCTCGGATGCAAAGCTCTAAAAACAGACAATCATCAGAACCTTAAAATAGCAAGTTTAAGTGAAAATTATTTTAAAACGCAAGGAAAATGTAGTTTAAAAAAGGAAAAATTAAATTTTTCTTATTGTGTGTGTATGTGTATATAAAAAATTAATAATTAAATTTTTAGTAAAAAAAAACAAATTGTCATATGATGTGACAACTTTTTGAATTGTAAAATATTTATACAAAATTAATTAATGTTTGTGTATATATACACACGTTTATATTATGTTATATTATATTATTATACATGTATACACACACACACACCACTATATGCCTGTGTGTGTGTATATATATGTATATATATATTTTTTTTTACAATTATTAATTCAAACAGTTAAACCACATGCCATGGTTTTTTTAACAAAGATATTATTTATTCAAAACGTTGTCACACCACGACATTGTTTTTTTACTAAAATCGAATTATTCTAATTTTTCAAAAAAGTTTTTACAAATAAAAAAACACCACATTTTAAAACTTAAACTAACCAAAAACAATATATCCAAATTAATTGTAATTCAGAAAATTAAAAAGATGTTCAGGGTGTATTCAAGTCACCGTATGTGTAATTTTGAATAAATTAATAGCACAACAAATGAGTGTCATGTCATTGACCCTTAAACTAGACATTGAATCCCAGATTCTTAATGTGGTTTCATACTTCTGGATCCTGCTGTCTGTTAAAATGTAAAAACACAGTCAGAGTTTCATTTAGAATAGAATAAAATTCAGTCTCACCCCAGACAGCTCTGTAAGGGTTGAATTCATTTCCTGGTAACAGCCAGACACAGCGTTGTGAATATCACTGTAGTACCTGCAGGAGAGGAAGACGCTTTATAGGACGAAATATCATGAACTTCCTGTATCCATAGATGTGTTTGAAAAGGGCCATATCACTGTATAACTTTTAGATTTTCTCACCTCTCCACCAGCTGCTTGTATCGTGGGATTTCTCTGGCGTACAACAGCTTATTCACTGGAGAATCCTGAAGGACAAGACACACAACAATGAGCTTCTTTCATTGCTACAGCATCTTTGAGCTTTTGCTTATTTCCTTTTTCTCTTTCCTGCCCTTCTTCATCTTCTCGCTCTACATGCACACTCTCTACCATAATGAGGTCACAGCTAGAGAGGTCAAGAGGTTAATTGCAGTACTGACCCGGCCCACTTTGTGCTCGGATGTAGTGCAGGAATCAATGAAGGTCTGTGCGATAACGGAAAGGACGGCATCCACGCTATCCGTCACCTGCACGTCAAAGACAAACTGAGGATTCTTCAAGATGTTGACCCAGAAACGCAAAGGCAAACTGCAGGCAGAGGGAAGATAAGAGTGCATTGAAATTAACATTTAATATAACGAACATAGAAACATCAGGGTTCTCACACTTTCTAACCAATGATTTTCCATGACCTTTCCAATCATTTGCAATCACAGAGTAAGGATTTCTAAAAATCAATTCAAAATCAGAATGATTCACTAATGAATTATTCAGTCTAATTTCTGAACCAGTTTGACCAACTGATTGGGGGAGAGAAAAAAAATTATTTGCTTGCTTAGCAAACTTTACACAAGAACAATGAATAGCCAAAGAAATATTACAAAATTGGCATTTGTATCTTCACTACAGACATTTGCAGATTTCACAAATTTCCAGGGCTTTTCCACTATCTTTGTAATTAATGGATTTAAAAATGATTCAAATTCAAACCAGTTCTATGAGTCATATGACTCCATTCAATTTGTGAACCGTTTTGACCGATTCACTGAAAACAACCTATTCAAAGAATCGATTCAGTTGCAATTCAGACATCAATGTGTCTTGCAAGCATGTTTTATTCTACAAAAGCAATATTTAGTCAATAAAATATTTAGAGTGGAGCAACAATAATTTTTTTTGCATTTGTACTGTATGAAATGAAAAATGGATTTCTACTCCAATTGACTAATGAATATCCATCACTTTACCAGTAATTCAAGATTACTGGATAAATATTTAAAACAATTTGATAGACATTTTTTTAGAGAAAATACATACAAAAAAAAAACAATATAACAAAATTACACAAACACACTAAAAATACAATCAGTCATTCCCAATACTTTTCTAGGTCTGAAAACCATACTTCTAAATTCCCTGAATTTTCCAGTTTTTCAATAACCCTAGAAAGACAAAATTAATGTCTTAAAAACCAGCCCCAATCAATCAATTAAGTGATACAAAAAATGTTTAAATCTCAATTCCTGAGCAGTACGGACTATAATTTTTCTCAAAAACCTTAATTAAAAAGCTTTACAGATGTAGGCAGTAATGCCGACCTGTTTGTTTTCCAGATGTGAACGGTCTCTGGGTCATCAATGCCGTGTTTCTCTGCCATGTCATCCAGGAAGTCAAAGAAGAATCTGACGGCGATGGGTGGAGGCCGTTTCGTACTCAGTATGGCTACAAAGACGTCATCTACAAACTTCTGCAGAGTGCCCTGAAGATACACATTTGTAAACACAGAGCAGGTTTCAATCACACTGACAGTTAGCAGAGGAAGACAGATCTCAAACAAACATGAGAAGCAGCAGGAGCCGTTTGATGTGTTTTTGTGTATGCTGTATTATAGATGACTCAATCACAAACATCTTGTGTACCTTCATTGAGAGCAGTCGTGTAAGGTAGATCTCAGGAATGGCTTTTGCCCGCTCTCTCTCTCTCATGCTACTCTTCCTGTGTTTGGGGATCTCTGGGTCTTCGCTCGGCTTCACCAGATGCCATAGCCGAAGACCTTCCTCCTCCTCTCCCTCCAGCATTGGAGTTTCTACAGAAATTGCAAGGAGCAGACCAGATATCAATAAGAAATATATCATTTTTGCTCTCTGGTGGTCAGTAATAAAGTGAGTAAGATGTAAAAGTGATGACTGTTTATTTTTGATTGACCAAAAAATATTAAACTTACTCTCTCCAGTCTGGTAGACCTGATTTACTCCAAGAGAACTCTGGGACCGAGGGATGAGAGCGACTGTGGCCCCATCAGGTACCTGAGAAAACAAGAGGAAAGAGAGAGACTTAGAGCTAAATCAAGCCAACCTACTCACAAAAATCAACCATTCAACTTACAAAATCAACCAACCAACTCACTAAATCAACCAGTCAACTTACAAATAGTGGTCAACCAATATAGTTTTTTTGATGGCCGAAGGTCGATACAAAGCTGATTTGTTTACATAATATAAAAGCAAGTTTTAGAAGAGAAAGTATTATAGTGTTTGCCTTTCTGTTACTAATAATATAAAAGCAAATGCTATAATACTTTTTCGTATACAGTTTACTTTCTTCGTTTGACAGTTACCTAGCTACCTAGTAACATTTTAGACAAAACTGTTAAACAGAGACCATAACTAATGAAATGGGAGCGCTGTGTGCTCAGACGCTGCCGTTCTCAGCGGTGTCAAAATAAAAGTCCTGCTTCCAACACATCTGCAAATAGAAAAAGTTATTGGCCAATGCCAATATTTAAAAAAAATGCCAAATATTCGCCGATATACAGTATCGGTCTTGGCGATATATTGTTTGACCACTACTTACAAATCAACCAACCAACTAACAACATGAACTATCCATCTCAAATTATCAACCAACCAAGTCACAAAAATCAACCAGTCAACTTACAAATCAACCAACCATCTCAAAATATTATCCAACAACTCAAAAATCAACCAGTCAACTTACAAATTAACCAGTCAACTTACAAAATCAACCAACCACCAACTCACGAAATCAACCATCCATCTCAAAAAAATCCACCAACCAACTCTCAAAATTAACCAGTCAACTTAGAAAATCAACCAACCACCAACTCACAAAATCAACCATGCATCTGAAAATATTATCCAACCAACTCACAAAATCAACCAGTCAACTTACAAACTCACAAAATCAAAAGACCAACTAAAAAAATTTACCAATCAACTCTCAAAAATTCACAAAAAACTCACAAAATCAATCAACCAGGGGTGTGTTTCCTGAAAGCATTGTTAACTGTTAAGACTATGGTCGCAAGTACCATCGTTATAAGCGTAGTTCAACGAGTCTGTGTTTCCCGAAACCATAGTTCCAACAAACATTCGCACTCTTGACACTCTTGACATGTGGTTAGATGCATAGTTTCTTGTTTGCATGACATGTAAAATTCTTATCTTGAGCAGAACAAGCAAGCTGACATTCAGTACAATCTTTTATTTTGAATCTATACAAATGTCATTTACGTCTTTTAGTTTGTCACAAGATTTAAAGCATGGTTTTTAAAGGGTCATTAACCAATGTAGTTGAATGACAAATTTGCAGCAACACGGTTTCGGAAAACAGTTGTGACTAGCTAGTTGATTTCGTCAATGATGCACTATGGTAGTTAAGCAGCGAGTTACGTCATTGTTCGGGAAATGCACCCCAGACAATCAATCAACAAACCAACCTACAAAGAAACAAGTCAACCATCCCACTAACCAATTAGCCTACCAACCAGGCAATCAACTAATCAGCCAACCCACATTCAACCAACCAACCCATTAATCTGAATTAATTTGGTTGTAAAATGCAAGTCACAGTAAATGTCCAGCTGTACCTTGTAGTGCTGTAAAGTGTTGATCCGTTTCCAACGACCCTGAACAATGGCTGTAACATCATCATCAGACAGAGTCAGGTGACCTGCCTGGCCGGATCGCCACTCTGAAGGAACACAATATGCAAAATATGAAGCTTTAACAAAAAGAACAAACTGAACATAGTTGTGACTAGTCTAGATGTATCCATCAAAACCATACCAAGGTCCAGCGAGTCTGCGGCTGGTCTCTGGGAGAATGGTGCTCCTTTATAAATCTGGTCCAGGATTTTATCTTTAACCTGAGTGATGGTGTCAGTGTCCAGAACTTTAACAGGGCAGGGCTGGACCTCGACACCACTCTTCACCAGCACTGTCAGTGTCTGAGATGGGAAACACAAACTCTTGTCTTATTCAATTTATTCATTTAGGTGATTTGTTTAGTGTAACATTGAGATGGAAGTATTACAGAGACACACCACAGAGCAGTAGTCGATGTCCTCTCTGAACAGGTGGCTGTCGTTGAGAGTGCGTTTGGCTTTGCCTGTCACTGCATCCACTGGTCCTTTATCAACCTGGTATTTAATAGCCCTGTACAACTTGTACAGAGGCTCACCAGCAACATCCTGCACAAACACACACACGTTTACACGCATTAGCAATTGCATTTATGTCCGTCACAATCAATGCTGCTTATATGTGGAAGATGACGTTTTATGAGGAGATGTTTTATTAAAACCCTAACCCATGAGAAGCCTAGTGTTATACTTCAAGTAAAAAAAAATATACTTCAAGATATACTCAAGTAAAAAAAAAAACTAGTGTGACGTCATTTAGAACAAATTCAGACCAAAGCGAACTTTACAGAAATGTTGGTCTGTGGTAAGGGTGAAACAAATCATCGTTAATCAATATGTCACGATATAAAAATGTGACTATATGTATCGTTGATGTGAATGATATGATTCGCCATATAGTTAGTTTTATCAACTTGCTGTATTTATAAGGCATAATTCACCCAAAAATGTAAATTCTGTCTTCATGTACTCACCCTCATGTCGTTTAGTTTAACTTAATATTTTTATGAAACCTGAGAGATATCTGTCCCTCCATTCCTCTCAAACGTAAAAGATCCAAAAAATGTCATAAAGGCTTCTGAAGAGGCTTTATATGATGAATAGATTTACAACGACGTGCATACTGTAGTAAACACGGACGTTCAAATGCTTGCAAATGTGCGAAAACAACATGAGACTTGAATAAATGCAGAATTTAAATTTTTGGATGAGCCAAACATTTACAGTTTGGGAATAGTCATTTTGACACGCTTTCTTGCGATTAGAACTGTGATTGATTGCATTGATCGTCTGAAGCGCATGCAATATGGAGTGAATTTTGTGCCATAATTAAACAAACAAATCCAGCATTTTGCAAACAAACACGATCTGCTTTGCAAAAGGAAAACTCGACTCGCAAACAAACAGAAAGCGATGTGCAAATACAAAAAGGTCAGTTATGCGAAAACGCAGAGGAGTAACAAATATATGTATTGTGTTTTGCAAATAAATGAGTGAGCGTACATCATATTTCACAAATAAATACAAACCGTCCTACAAATTGCATGTAACCTTTGGACAATTACCAAATCTAGTCCATACAAGTGCATACCTGTCTGTTACGATTTCTCAGCTTAATTTTCTCACAAATGCAGTTCAGGCAGATTTTCTCACAAATGCAGTTCAGGCAGATTTTCTCACAAATGCAGTTTGCACAGATTTTCTCACAAATGCAGTTCAGGCAGATTTTCTCACAAATGCAGTTGAGCAACTTCCTCTTCCAAAACAGCAGATTTCAGGCATGTAATAATTCACTCATCTCACAACTGAGTTTCATACACCATACTGATCTTGCAATACAGTACAATACACCCACAGTATTTTGAACAAATCCAAAATAGTTCAAATGGTATAGTTTTTAATTATTACTTTTAACACTGTTCATTATTTTATTTTTTATTTTTTAAAAATATTTAATAAAAATGGAAGCTCAAATTTGTGCCCTTCAGGATTTTCCATATTCGATGTGACATTAACATATCTCATACAAAACTAAATCCACAATACCTATTGTTGCATTTTTGTATTGCAATATATTGTGAAACAGTAATATTGTGAAATATTCTATTTAAAATAAATGCTGTTCTTTTGAACTTTCTATTCATCAAAGAATCCTGATTTTTTTTTTTTTACACAACTGTTTTCAACATTGATAATAATATATATTGTATTGTACTTTTTTATATCCCGGGATTAACGTATTGTATGTATTGTATTGTAGTGTATTACACTAGAGTGGATAAATGGTATGGAGGAAGGATGCATGCATTTTAATGAGAAAAAACTAGTCCTAGATTAAATGTTTTCAGCCATGTCACTACTGATTTTGCACTGCTCGGTCACAATAATATCTTTAAATTATTCTTTTTTTTAATATTGAAATGGGGTTGGCATAGTGAAAATCTCAAAACGATTAATAATAGATACAGTAAGACATAATAAATACTGCAACCTTTTCACCACTCATTTTCGCCAGCTGAAAATGTGTTTCAGGGCTTCTCGGGGGAGACTAGCGTAAATTGCCCCAAAGCGCCATCTGCTGTTTTGGAAGAGGAAGTTGCTCAACTGCATTTGTGAGAAAATCTGCCTGAACTGCATTTGTGAAAAAATCTGCGCGAACTGCATTTATGAGAAAATCTGCGCGAACTGCATTTATGAGAAAATCTGCGCAAACTGCATCTGCGCGAAAATCTGCGCAAACTGCATTTGTGAGAAAATCTGCCTGAACTGCATTTGTGAGAAAATCTGTGCAAACTGCATTTGTGAGAAAATCTGCCTGAACTGCATTTGTGAGAAAATTAAGCTGAGAAATCGTAACAGACAGGTATGCACTTGTATGGACTAGATTTGGTAATTGTTCAAAGGTTACATGCAATTTGTAGGACGGTTTGTATTTATTTGTGAAATATGATGTACGCTCACTCATTTATTTGCAAAACACAATACATATATTTGTTACTCCTCTGCGTTTTCGCATAACTGACCTTTTTGTATTTGCACATCGCTTTCTGTTTGTTTGCGAGTCGAATATTCCTTTGCAAAGCAGATCGTGTTTGTTTGCAAAATGCTGGATTTGTTTGTTTAATTATGGCACAAAATTCACTCCATACATGCACTGCCGGAACGGCAATTATCAAAGCGAAAGGGCAAACATCATTTAAAAATCATCAGTTCACATTTAGTTTTAGTAGTATGATTATTCAAAGCATTTTAGATGGTTTATTCTTATACGTATAGTGCATTAATAGCAGGAGAGGAGGGACATAGCAAGCTCCGGGAGAGTTTGTGTACGTGCGGCTCAAAAGATCCAATGCCTGCATTGAAAGTGCGAGTAATGAGTGAGGGAAAAAATAAAGTTTACGGAGTTTAAGTGACATTACTAAATGAAACGACTATATATAATGTTGAATATAATGTATAATAATGCAATGGGTGTGTGTATATGTATATATATATATATACACACATGTATATGTGTATGTATGTATGTATGTATGTATGTATGTATGTATGCATGTATGTATGCATGTATGTATGTATATATATATATATATATATATATATAAAAAAAAACATAAAACCGCCGATACTGTTTTTTTCATGTTTAATACTGTAAAGCTTTATATTTATATAAAGTGCAATATAAATAAACGTGACATGACTATACTGGAGTACTAGAACGAATTGCAAAGCTGGTACATATCCACATCGCAGATGTTTCTGAACTACTTTTTCTCACCGCTGTCATTTTCATTGTGTGTTTATTTTGTAACGGAGAAGAAAGCGTGCAGCACATAATTACATATTAATCTAAACGCCACTCTCAGCAGTGTGTGCGGCATCGGGATGTTCGCTAACAGTATATCACTGCAAAGTTATTTCAAACTTCTTTTTGACCCCTAAGTGAAGAACGAAAAAGAACTTCGCTATGGGTATATCGGGGCCTTTACAGTGATTTCAGCACAGTTACGATACAAAGTAGACCTCTGTGAACACGGTAAACAGAAACAGCAATATAGTAAAAGACAAAGAAAAAGAATAATTAGACTAAATATATATTATATTAAATGTATATATTTAATAAACATAAATAATGATAATATATATTTTTATTCATTAAAATATTTATATTATAATTATATTATATATTGTATTAATTATAATATTTATTAAAATATATATCTTGTGAAAAATAAAAATACATACAGTATTAAATAAATTTTTCACAAGAAATAGATTTTAATGAAATAACAATAATATTAATAATACAAAGCTATAAAACTATAAATATAAAAACTTTGATTTATTCTCATTATTCACTATCAATCATATGCATAGAATTGAAGCCATCACATGCTCTGATACCTTGAGGAAAGAGTAGAGACAGATGGACATCCAGTTGGTCAGCATCTTTTCCACAACCGTCTCAGTCCTACAGATGACAACATGTGTGTTACATCACTTCAGATTAGATTTACTATAATCAGATCACGGACGGATCAGACACATGACACATTTTACACAAACACATGATGCATTTATTTGAATTTTTTGTATTTATTTTATGTGAGCGAGAACCTTGTTACATTATTTCTGTTTGGAGTCTCAGAACCCCCCTATGTTGCACTATGTTGTTTGGGATAAAATAACAATAATAAATGTATACCAGATAAATAAAAAGTGAATGTGAAATACCTGCGCAGCATGAGTTTTGGGTTCTTGGCCACATACTGCTGAACTAGATCCCCCAGCAGGGTCTTCATAACATCAGTGAAGTATTCCAGCTTATCATGAAGGGCCATTGTGAGAAGAGACGCAACGTAACCTCTGTCCCTCTGTGAGAAACTCTGCTGTGCCTCCAGAGTATGGATGAACTAGAGGAACCCGGAGGAGAGTTTACCAGCATTAGTGCCACAGATGTTCCCTAAAATGTTCCCTACAAGAGCATACTAGTTTGACCAATTTCAATCTAACAGTTCGAGCTTTCAAAACACTGCACTCATAAAACATCTACAAAGCCTCAGAGTACTGAGATGCATAAATATTTAAAATGCTGAAGTTTCTTCACTGCTGCCTGACAGTTTGGCAGGGTAAATGCAGATAAAGCATCAAGAAAAGAGGATAGCGACTGAGATTTCCAAAATAATAAAAAAAAAACCTCTCTGTGCTAAACAGGCATCCAGCTGCATTCAACGCAAAATGAATATTACATTTGCTTTCTTTTTCATCCTTTGTTTAGTCTTTGAGGTGAAATAATGGCTCCAAAAACCGCCACTGATGCACTGAATACGCCAGCGGCATAAACACTGTAATTACACTCAGCTTTCTTTTCCTCTACAGGAAGCTAGGGCCGAACTGACAGCAAAAACAAGGCACTTCACTGACCCGTATAAGAAAGAGCCTGTTGTTGAGCAGGTTGTTGAGCTGACCCAGGCCCTGCTCCACCGTCTGTCTACGGAAATCAGGCAAGTCCAGATTCTGACTCAGTGGCGCGCCCTTCTGGCCGGGGAAGAAAACACGCTCTGCATATGTGCGGTAATCCAGGAAGGGGATACCAGGACCACCAACGTCACTGCTCAGATCCATCATCTCCGTCATCAGATCTGAAGGGCAGGAAACAGTTAGTTAATGGCGCATGTGATGAGTTTAATGGTGCATGTGAATGATCTTGTTAATCAAAATGTCTCTTAATTCATTAATTTCATTAAAACGGTGGACAGCAGAACATTGATGATACCATATATGATCATATATGATATGAAAAAGTATCATATGAAAAAGTAAAAAGTGCTGCCATACCAGTGAACTCTTTCCTGCACTGGTCTCCAACATTTATCTCAAGAGTCTCGAGCTGCACCAGAACCTTTTTATAGTCTCTCAGAGCCTGTTTACTCTTCCGCCTTTACAAACAGAGCGAGAGCAAACACAGGGTTAGAGCATGACCGTTAACCAATGGATACCATTAGAATTCTTCCTGAGTGCTGGATTTAAGTTCATGGCTCATCGTCATGACGACAAGCCGAGACGGGTGAGGAATCTGCCATCTGAATTCACTCTACCTGTACATGAGAATGATGACCAGCACGATGAGAACTACCACTACGACCCCCGCTGCCAGACCAATCTGAGCCGCTAGAGGCACCGGGGAGTGTAAAGCGTTGTCATACTGCACCCGACCCAAGTCAAACGCCAAGTTTCCCATTAACACCTGAGTGAGACACACACACACACACACACACACACACACACACACACACAGATGTTAGTATGTAATAGCAAAATAGCAAGACACAACTCTAAGCAGGTGTGATAAGACAGCGTGAAGCAATAAATTACATCTATTTAAACAGACGGGTTCCAGGCCGCAGTCGGTAGTAAAAACCTAATTTTCACAGCAGAGAAAATTATTTAATAATAACATACAAACCATTCAAGACCGATCTAACATGAGGTTGTTTGGCAATGAAATATGCCTCTGAAGAAGACAAACCAATGTGATTTCAACTTAAAGTCACAATTTTAATACGTTTTCGTATAAGCACTGAAGATAGCAATGTGCTGAAATGTCTGCTCATGTCTAGCTTTTAATTCACATGCACTTTTTGCAGCATGCAATCAATACATTTTTTTTTTGCTAGACTACTAGTCTGGACTGGATTCAGTGTGCAGTCAGCAATTTTCTTGCGTTTTAATACGTTTTTCACAACGCTTCATAGGAAGAATTAGGGAAAATATTTTGAGTATTTATTTATACTCTTTTGTCTAAATATATTAGTGTTTTATTTATTAATAAATAATGTATACATTAAAAAATTTAAATCAATTGTTTTAAAAGTGAATTTAATTTGAATTATAATTAATTGAAATAATTTTCATTATAATGACTATGAAAATGGATATTCATTTTGATATGTGCAAAAAGTTACATTTAACAGTGTTACTATTAATGTTTTTAAAGTTTAACCTTTAGTGAGTTAAAAAAACGCCCCATTGAAAGTCTGCTAAAAAGTGCCACATATGTTGTGATTGGCAGTGATTTTATCACTTCATGCGGCAGAATAAAAATAACCTTTTGATTACATTTAAAACTAAAATAAACATGATGTACACTAAAACAACTAAAGAAGACACTGGATTCAGACTGACCGTAAGCCTGGGTAAGTCATCGTCGTCCAGGGCGAGAGGCTGTTCCACAGGTGGTTCACAGTACAGGTGCGTGTTATCCAGAGTCTTGACGTCACATTCTTCCTTCCCCAGCCGGGCCAGAACTTCCTCTTTGCCCAAAGCCAGTGTCAGTCCCTTACCCTTCAGAGACAAAACACACATCCACAGTCACAACAAAATTACAACTGTTTCTGGTGCAAAAAAAAGGATTATTATCATTAACTAAAACTACTAAAATCATTTTTGTTAATTGAAATAAATCCGAAATAAAATAAAATATAAATATTAGATGAAAAACTTAAAGTGCCCCTATTATGCTATTTTAAATGTTCCTATTTTTGCATCCAAGGTAAAAAATAAATAAATAAATACATTTTCTCATAATATACATACATAGCTGTATCGATCCAACGTTGCAAATTTAACTTGTGCGCAAATTTGGAATATCGCATAAAATATTTGCGAATAAAGCAGCGTTTCCATCCAGTGAGTCGAAGAGAACTAAATCGTCACTAAGAAAAAAGGTAGTTGCTGCAGTAGAAGCCACTGTATATAATAATTTTCGCACCTCAGAACGCGCAGACGAAATGCAAATGCCCGGTGTTTGTGAATGCAATCGCGAGGCGCTTCTGTGAGGGAATTATACTGAATCACTTTGACGACAGACTTTGTTCAGGCATTACAGAATGACCAAAAACAGCATCTTCAGATGCAGATCGGTCCGCTGGTTGGTCCAGTTATGCCGCCCCATCGCACATGTCACAGTCACATGTTTTTTTATACGCATCAAGGAATTTATTCAGTAAATGTGTTTCCATCGTACTTTAATGCACAGTTTTAGAATGTATGTGCATCTTGCCGTTTTCATCGAGCAATTTTTTTATGCGATATACCAAAATGCATAAAAATAGGTGGATGGAAACATAGCTACTGTAGCATCACCTCTTTTCTCACAGTGTTGAAACAGTTAAATTAAGGATCTAGTCTCTCCAAAAAAAAAACATCTTACCGCCAGCATACTCTGCTCTGATTGGTCAGATGGCCCAGCCTGTTGTGATTAGTTGACCGCTTACAGAGTGTGTCAGAAACTAAACAGCAATTACCATATCTGAATTTCAGCTCCAGAGGATGCAAATTTGTTCAAACCTACACATTACTGTTCAGAATTGGTTCTTTCTTTTGGGAGACAATAACTTCATTTATTGTGCACTTTGAAGACAGCAACACTTTATTTTAAGGTGACAGTTACTACATGTACTACTATAGTATTAACAGTAAATTATGCATAATTACAAGTAACTAACCCTAAACCAAAACATAACTCTATAGTAATTACATGTAGTTAATTAATTACTCCGTACTTATTTGAGTAAGTACAATGTAACTATCTCACCTTAAAATAAAGTGTAACTCCTTTTCATTCACAAACAGCTACATTACACACTATATGAAATGTAATATTCGAAAAAGCTTAATAGGGGCACTTTAAACTAGACAAAAATTAGAAACGTTGCATTGGCAACTAACTAAATTAGTTGAAGCACTGAAATTACTAACTGGAAATGAATAAATTAATCCTAAATAGCAATATTGAAAAAGAACAAAAACTAATAAAAAAAGGACAAAAAACCACAACAAAATTACTCAAAATTAAACTAAAATTAAGATGAAAACAGAAACTATAAAAATAAAAAGTTATTTCTAAAAATATAATAGTACAACATATTACTAAAATAATACTGGTTGTATTATTTTAGTATACTAAAATCACTTTTCATTTAATAATACTGTACAATAATGAAACAGAAATGCATGAACCTCTACTGCCAGGACTCCTCCAGGTTTGAATCGGATGGCTGTTCCTTGGGACTCGCTGTTGAGCTGGAATAAGTCTGGGTTAGGGTGGTACGTGAACGGCTTGTTCTTGATGGTGTGAAAGTCGATGTGCACATTGTCCATTTCGAACCACACTCGCACAATCCTGGATTTGGACGGCACCTCTGGGCTCTTGCAAATCATTTGCTCCGAGGTAACATTGGTGCACAAATTCTGACTCTGAAGACAGAAAGAAGCATATGCACTACTGCACTTCTGAGAACATTTTCTCTCACGGGCTTGTAGAGTTAACAAGTTCAAATTTAGTCAAGTAAATGATTAAACCATCTCTGAATAAATATTTGAACCTCTGAGAATCAATCAAAATGTATTAGCCCTGTTTGCATTAATTTTGAAAATGAATTCTGTGCTTGATATGTAAAATTGGTTGAAGCAATGTGTGAAATGAGTTTCCTGACTGTTTTACCATAACCAAGGGACTCCTGGCAGAAACATGAGTGTATCGACGTCTTCTGGCTTCAAAACTCTCTCTAGGCTCATAAGAGACGGTCATCTTCGGGTGCTGAACGACATTTAGGTTTTGGCCGGTCACGTATATTTTACGTCCACCCCTAAATTTAAATGAAAATGTTATGAGGTGTCTCATGATATAGATGAAGAATGCATAAGAGTAGGACTTGAGTGCACGCACCCGTAGAAACTCTCAGTAGGTTTTGCATCAATAATCACTGGGTCTTCCATATAGCTGAAAAGGACACTATCCAAAATCCTCTCTGCTTCTCCAAACACAACTTTGACTGGCACTTTTCCAGTTTGATTTGAGTGACTGGTGCGACAAATCAGCCTCGTGTCACTCACTTCATTGCTTATGGAAAAAAAACAGAGAGGGTGTTCACACTTGTCGTCCAGTTTGCTTGGTACATTTGGTCCATTTGGTCTGGACCAAAAAAAATAATTTAGTCCTGGTCCGCTTAGCGTTCACATTGGCATTTTAACAACGAACCTAAAGGCATAGGGATATGTTCACAACCTGATTGGTCGGCTTTTATTGCGTATATTTTGCGATGGAACTTACCGAACATCCAAAACAATGCTGTGTGCTGGGATAAATGCACTTGTTGTATGTGCGTAGCCTACATATGATGGTTTTTTGACCAGAGAACTCCTGAAGGGCTTATAAAATGTGTAAATGAGTCAAAACAGCAACAGGAATCCCTCCGTCACACACACAAACGAAGATCTGCTGCGAGGAGACACGGTTCTGACGCCTGTATCGAACTGTGACAGGCAACATCATGACTATGATGAGAAAAAACTTTTTAGGGTCGCATCTTGTGACATCATGTCCTGTTTTTGGTTTGTTTGCATGTTTTTGGTCCGTGTTGCGTTCATATTTCATTTGAACCAGAGTTTGCTTAGAGGCGGATCGAGACCCATCTTTTCAGCGGTCTCGGTCCGCTTGTTTGGTGTGCACCAGGGTTCAAATGGCAGCGTTCACACTTATTCAAATGAACCGCACTAACAAAGCAATTGCACCAGGGTTTATTTTAATTGAACCAAACATGCCAAGTGTGAACACACCCTTATGTAAATGCAACTTAATAAACTATAAACAGATGAAAGATATTAGTGCTTACATGCGACAAGGATTTGAGCCCAGGAACGCCTGCAAGCCAGTGATTTGGTCACTCCTTTGTTCTGTTCTTTGTCCCGTCAGGAGCTGCGACCCGTGCACCGTTAGTGTCGTGCCCCCAGCCAAGGGCCCTTTTTCGGGCACAATCATGCTCAGCTGTGGGTTCTGATATGAGAATGTCTGCTGGGACTCTCCTTTCTCTAAACCTCTGACGGTGATGATGACTGGTCCGGCTGTGACATTTGCGCTGGCCTGGAGCTCACACACAATGCTGAAAACAAAACCAGAATTTTGTTTCAAAACCATATGAATTTTGAAGGCAACTTCTTGTATTATTTGATGCACTAAAACCTGGCATTGTACCTGGTGGAAATGCGATAGGCCTCAGGCAGAGGTCTACAGCTGACCCCTGCCACCGTCACTCCTGCCTGGATGTCCTGGAAGCTCTGGCCTAGGTTCGATCCCTGGATCGTCAGCAGTATGCCACCCTCTAGTGGACCGGTCAGTGGCTCGACCTGTACACGGATAAAAAGTCAATAATTGCAGAGAGTAGTTTGACAAAATGACCTCTTAAACATTTAAAGGTGCAGTAAGCGATTTCTGTGAAACACTGTTGATATTTGAAATCAACCCAAACAAACACACCCCTCCCTTCATTGCTCCGCCCCCAAAATGCATGAAGACACAATGAAAGAGTGGTGTCCCTTTATCATAGCTGAATCGAAGCAAAATGATGCTTTGTAAAAAAAATATAGCAAAGATGACGAACGAACGACAAGGAGGAACAAAAATTGAACAGTACACAAGGGGTGTAACGGTTCTCTGTAAAAAATTTAAAACAAACCGTGCCGTTTTCCACCCATGGTTCGGCAGGCATTTGCACCGTGGTTCATGTTAAATCTGACGACGCATCTATAATATGTGTAGTGGAAATTAATTTTGCTTCATGTAAAATGTATTTACTTTATGTAACGTATGTGCTTGCATGACAACAAATATTGGTCTTAGTGGAAAATTACTGTGTGCTATTGGACTGGGTAAACACTGCCCAATCTGCTGGCAATTTGATTTCGCCCTGCAGCTCAGACTGGAAACCTGTACATCTTTTTATTCTGCTTCTGTTACAAATTTGCGGGGACCAATCACAAACCGGCTTATCCACCTGACGCGCTATTGGCGGGTTTAACACAATGATGGATAGAGAAGCGATGGATCGTTGGTCTGATTAGTTGAAGGACTATCCAATTGCGTACAGAGTCATTTGAACTATGCCCGTTGATCACGCCTCTTGTGGTCTGATTGGTTGGAGGACTATCCAATTTCGTACAGAGTCATTTGAACTATGCCCGTTGATCACGCCTCTTGCGGTAGAAAATACAGAACAGACTCCCCAGACCAATGTTCAATCTTAAAAGATTAAGCTTGGTCTGGTGATAGCCAGACAAGTGTGCTATTTCAAATGTTCGCTGAAAGTGTCTTTGCAACAAAAGGTGTTAAATGTCTACACACTGTTGTTTCTTAAGGCTGATTTAAACTTCTGCGTTGGACATGCGCCGTAGCCTCTACACTTCTGCACCATATATACTTCTGCGTCCTTGTCCGCGTCGACGTGCAGTTACACATGCAGAGGGAGCATGTGTATCCCTGAGGAAGGGGTTCTGGCAGACCAATCACAGCGCTTGCGGTCCGCGTAGAATTGACGCGTTACATTTTTGGAGAGGTGCACGTCAGGGTACGTCGTAGGCTACACGTGCAACACACAGCCTACGACATAGCTACGTGTACACTTGACGCAGAAGTATAAATTAGGCTTTAGAAGTGGCTCCTCTGTCCTGGGCCTAGAGAATGAGAGATGTTTTTGTCTCTTTATTTGGTATAGATCTTCAATTAAATTACCATAACAGGAAAACAGCAGGGTGAGGGGTGTGAGATGTATATTAGGCATCCCACACTGGATGAGGCTGCCCTTCGCGGCAGAAAACTCTGATGTCTGTAAGTAAATGGCCTACTTGAAAGAATGAAATACTTTAAAGACAAGAGGGTTTGGTTTTCATTGCAGTCTCACCACTAAAGATATTTTTCCACAACATACGGTTTGTTGAAAATAAAGCATAAAACAGAGAGACAGAGTTAGGCGAATGTATGTTTTTGTTGATGGATACACATTCTGGCTTCCCAATACATTACAAAAGCGTGGACAAAACAGTCACTCATGTATGCTCGAACATGACCCGTCATTTATGTCGTCATCACATAGGTGTTGATAGCCTGTGAGCGCAGGTTAGAGCTGAACAGCACACGATGCTATCTGAGTTTAAACTAAACTCATTTAAGCCTTGCAAACATTCAAGAGAACTTGCGCACGCTGAGAAGAGATTTGTGTGTGTGTGTGTGCACTCATCTAAAGTGCGCAGATAGCACGCAAATATTGAGTTCTCTTTCAAGACTTGCGCTTGAAACAAATTGTGGACAAATTCACACAAAAATTGTTAACATGCCCGTATTGGCGAGTATCCTAGCAAACATAGTAAATAATGTCTTAAGTAAAACATAAAACAGTCGAGAAAGACGTGTTCATGTGTAGTATGTACTGCATCTGTGCATTATGTGTTTTTGTCTGTGTTTTTAATGTTAATCAAACAACATTTTGACAAAGAAATCACTCACTTCTCTTGACTGAATAGCTTTTGTAAATTCAATAATGATTAATCTTCATTTAATTTATACAGTGAAGATTATAATTTGCAATGTTATTTTAGATTTGATTACTTTATTCAATTTCCTGAAAACTACTGTTAGACCTACCTGAAAAACCCGAAAGGCACTGTTTATTTTATTAGAATCTTTGCTCTATTGTATGTATTTGTGCTGTTGCTTGCAGTTTGATTATTTGTTCAAGTTCTTTATTTTTTTTGACAGTTGTCCTAATTTCCCTGATCATAGCACATACCGAACCATACCAAAACCAAAACCATGATAAAAACCGAACCGTGAGTAATTTGAACCATTACACCCCTAGTATATACAAGCAAGAGTTTTGTTGTTAGTCACCAGCAGCACACCAGTTCCAGACAAACAATGACACTCAAACTGTCCTGTTACCATAGCAAACATCACAACAACAGAATATCTTGGTCCTGTGCAACATAGCAAAACCAATGTTATTCACATATGGAGCAGAAACAAAGCAGCCTCTGTGTCTGTTTTCAGGCCTTTAGGTCTCTTCAGTGCTGGAAAACGTTTCTAATATTAACCCTTCTTTTTCCAGTGATATTCGTCTGACCTTTTGAAATGCCTCTCAGCCATCTCTCTTTCTACAGTCTTTCTTCAGTTTTAATCTTCCTCTTGCTCACTCTCTCTCCTCCCCCATCATGAGTGGACATGCCCCCTAATGTTGATTGGCTATAATTGTGTTGTGCTGCTCTGTCTAAACCACTTTTAACAGCATTTCCCAGAAATTGCTTACTGCACCTTTAATTGACCTTTTTCTAAATTCAATTTGAATGTACAAAACACACAGTGTCCTTTATAAATGTGAGACCAAAATTAACACCCGCTAAGGGTTGCATGTGACTAATAATTGGTTTGCAAAATCATCATTATTTAGGAACTGGTGAAATAATAAAGGTTGAACTGGCAGTGCAACAACAATTGTTTGATCCTTGCAGTGTTTTAATGTTTCAAAAACTATGTCGGTGAAAAAGATCAAAGAGATACCAACGCCACGCCAGTTTTGATTCTCTATGCCAGGAATATTAGATCCAGTCTTTTAACCAGATCCTGTCAGAAGATATCTGTTTTGTCTGACACCCAAAACCAGTTAACACTGTATGTTGTATTCTGTACTAACATCAGCCTGAGATGTGGACAGAGGAACGCAGGGAAGAATAAACAGCAGGAGACAAAGTGATGATAATAGTGAGCAGGGTTTATTGAATAATCTCAGTGGTGTATGTTTAAATGCTCAGTTTGACTTTGTCTGACCAGCACAAATCCAACAAATGTTGTTATATCAAACTGCTTCACATTATTCCATGAAACCCTAAAATGGATATATTTTATTCTTAAAGACAAATATTACATTAAACCCCAAAATTTTAAGATTAACCCACAATAACAACCAAAATAATATATAAAGATAATATATAAAATGTATATATAAAAATAGAATCTACTCTGCCGTTCAAAAGTTTTTGATCTGTAAGATTTTTTATGTTTTTAAAAGAAGTCTTTTATGCTCACCAAGGCAGCATTTATTTTATTAAAAATACAAAAAAACAGTAATATTGTGAAATATTATTAAAATGTAAAATAACTGTTTTCTATTTGAATATATTTTAGAAAGTAATTTATTCCTGTGATCAAAGCTACATTTTCAGCATCATTACTCCAGTCTTCAGTGTCACATGATCCTTCAGAAATCATTCTAATATGATAATTTTCTACTCAAGAAACATTTATGATTATTAATGTTGAAAACATCAGGATAATTTGATGAATATAATGTTCAAATGAACAGCATTTATTTTAAATACAATCTTTTGTAACAGTATAAATGTCTTTACTGTCACTTTAGATCAATTTAATGAATCCTTGCTGAATATATATATTATTAATAAATTAAGTTCTTTCCCTAAAAAATAAATAAATAAATTCTTACTGACCCAAAACTTTTGAACGGTAGTACAATGTTGCAAAAGCTATCTATTTCAGATAAATGCTGTTCTTTTGAACTTTCTATTCATCAAAGAATCTTGAAAAAAAATGTTTTACACAACTGTTTTCAACATTAATAATCATAAATGTTTCTTGAGCAGCAAATCAGCATATCAGAATGATTTCTGAAGGATCATGTGACACTGAAGACTGGAGTAATGATGCTGAAAATTCAGCTTTGCATCACAGGAATAAATTACATTTTAAAATATATAAACAGTTATTTTATATTTTAATAATATTTCACAATATTACTGTTTTTTATTTTAAATAAATGCAGCCTTGGTGAGCATGAGACTTCTAAAAACATTAAAAATCTTAAAGATCAAAAACTTTTGAACGGCAGTGTATATATAATATAAAAAATATAATAAAAATGACAAATTATATAATAGATTAAATGACTGAATATAAATTATTGAATAAATGGTTGATTATAAATGCTAATTACAGAAATTAAGCCAATTGAGAAATTGAGACAACACAAAATGTATGGTTGCTCTCTCTCACAGATGAATACTCAAACTGCATCTTTACATTCAATACAAAATTTGCACTTACGAACAGATCCGTGACTATGGTGACAGCTTTTGCCTTCACATTGACATTTAAGCATTCAGGAGATGCTTTTATCCAAAGGTATATGTTTTAACAGTTAATGCATTCCTTAGAAATCAACCCATGACTTGTAAAAGGTGATAGACTGACAGGTTTATGATTATGCAAATAGAAAAATTAGCTGTGCTGTTTGCAGCAAATATAAAAGAGAAAAAATTCCAATGAAGGAAGGGAAATAGCTAAATTATGGTTGATAAAATATTTCTCAATTTACCCACATTTAATTTTGGAGCATGCGTGTACCTCAGTAATTAGAGGGGGAGGACAGGTGTCCATGGTTCCACCGGTGCAGGATTGGTTATACACACAGCCGGGATTTTCATTGGCACACCACACACATCCATAATTGGCCGCCACCGCGCGACACTGGCTGCAGTCGGACTGTCCCACTGAGCAGTCGTACAGCTGCACTGTTACACAGTCACACACACACACACACACACACACACACACACACACACACACACACACACACACACACACACACACACACACACACACACACACACAGTGAGCTCACAATCAACAGATACAAAACTCTTACTAGCTGCATCAATGGCTCAATTGTTGTTCTTGTCCTATTTAAACATAGTGGAATCTTATCAAAGGACAGAGTCTTCTAACATGTACACAGATAATCTATCCCAGATAGAGATAGAGATAGAGATAGAGATAGAGATATATATATATATATATATATATATATACACACACACACACACACACACATACACATGACACTATAAAGCCAACAATATATTGTATGGGTCAAAATTATTGATTTTTCTTTTATGCCAAAAATCATTAGGATATTAAGTAAAGATCATGTCCCTTGAAGATATTTTGTAAATTTCCTACCGTAAATATATCAAAAATGTATTATTATTAGTAATATGCGTTGCTAAGGACAACTTTAAAGGCGATTTTCTCAATATTTAGATTTTTTTGCACCCCCAGATTCCAGATTCAATAGTTTACAATAGCTGTATCTCGGCCAAATATTGTCCTATCCTAACGAACCATACATCAATGGAAAGCTTATTTATTCATTATGTAAAAAATTGCCTCTTATGACTGGTTTTGTGGTCCAGGGTCACATTTAAAAAAAACTAACAAACAAATAAATAAATAAATAAATATATATATATTTTTTTACAAATGTATATATATACATACAATATTTAATATAAAAATAATTACTTTATATATTATTCTAATTATTATTTTATATATGCTCAGTAGGCCTCCACAGAATAAAACATGCAGAAATGGTCATGGTACTCACAGCGGAGATGTGGTGCTGAATCTATACGCTGCGTCCCCCACTGAAGGTATACAGGAGCGGAATATTCAAACTGCTTTCCCGAGTACCGAAACTACACACAGACACAAAATCAATATATAATCAGCCAGGTGCATGCAGACAAATTATGTATGGCACCATAAACAAATCCATGTTTAAATTGCTGTGTTTTTCTGGCTGGTGTCATAAATTACAGCTATTACCAGCACAGACGTCACACACAAGTCTATATTAACTGCAGTGACTGTGGCGTGATCCGATACTGTTGAATAAATGGACGCTATTAATATCACCTGATGAGTGGCGCACTTGAACACATGCGTCCCCGTCTCTTTGCTGCGGTCCAACGTTGCCGGCAAACGCAGCTCCTGGCCTTCAATGACCAGCACACACGCGTAATCTTCCTCATCCTGTTCAGAATATCACACGGTATGTCACACAATCAAACGCTAATCACAAGCAGTCTCTAAACCCCCCTTCTTCATTCCAGATGCATTATCATAAATGAGTTCATCCAGACCCTCCTGAACACCTGGGAATAATGGCCTTTTAAAATGCACAGCCATGAAACGTCAAGGCCAACATATTGGCTCAGGCACAATGGATGGGGTGGAATGATAAATGGCAGATGAGCATCACCTCAAAAATGTCCAGGTTTTTGCCCTGTAGAGAGAGCTCAGTGTCAAAGCCAACAGGAACCAGAGGGGAGCTCTGCAGGGACCAGACGCAGGGGCAAGAGTCGGGCCCGCGGGGCGTTGACTGCTCCTGTTTGCACACACACACAAAATAAGAGTTTCAGTGAGGGCAAAGGTGACCTACTTCTTTTTTTGTGACATGAGGGTTTGTTAGATTTTCAATTTAATGCAAATGATCAGTGGAAGGTGTATTTTGATTGGACGGACCAAATGTAGACATGACTGCATGATTTGTGCCACAGCATTTTAGACAAACATGATAATTTTTTAAACAATAATCATGCAAATTAGTCACCAAACATAAAAATTGTTTTTGGAACATTACAAAACAGAAAAGGCATGTGGCATTTAATACCAAGTTATATACTTTAAAACTACAAAATATAACAACAACAATATTCAGCAATACCATTTATTTGACTGCACTGACACTATTAGATGAGAACTGAGCTGGATTATGACATCACTGTTTTCTGCAGAGCTGCTTCAATGAATTGAACTCATTTCATAATTGATGACCTTTACACAGTTATTGTGTGGCATGCGGTGACTGACATCAGAGCTTTACAGTAACAGAATTGAATGTAGTCCCTTACAAAATAGAAAATGTATCTGATGGTAATACCATAATACTCTATTATGATACAGAATGATGACCATATTCATATGCCATGTTATTTATTAAGTCCAAGGAAAATTAATGATAATTATTAAAAATAATAATTTTACACTTTATTTTTTAACTAGAAAAGAATAGTTTGTCAAGACAAACATTGAATGCTGGCTTGACAAAGACTTAAGACTTACTTGTTTACAATGTTTTGAAAAATATTTGGATGGATGAGATGGATTGGAGGAATGGATGGGATGGATTGGATGGAGAGAGAGAGAAATTGTAAGATTGGATGGATGGATGGATGGATGGAGAAACTGTAAGATTGGATGGATGGATGGATGGATGGATGGATGGACGGATCGAGAGAGAAAATGTAAGATTGGATGGATGGATGGATGGATGGAGAGAAATTGTAAGATTGGATGGATGGAGAGAGAAATTGTAAGATTGGATGGATGGATGGATGGATGGATAGATGGATGGATGGATGGAGAAATTGTAAGATTGGACAGATGGGTGGATGGATGGAGAGAAATTGTAAGATTGGATGGATGGATGGATGGATGGATAAATAGATACTGTATATAAAAAAGAAAACCACTCACAGCATGTCCCACAAAAACATGGTACTTTTTAGAAATTATTTGGATCTATTCCTGTATCAGCAGAAAGCATTACTGATGACCTCCAAGCATAATAATAATAATAATAATCATATATTTTGACCTTGAGAAAGAAAGAAAAAAAGATCCCTATCAGGTTGTGACCCCATGGACTGTCTGTAAGTGGTTAGGAAATGGTAAACCCCTGGGGAAGGGCGAACACTTACCCTGCTGTTATAGATGACGTGCTGACAGGTCTTATCATGAGTGCAGAGCTCATCCTTCACACACCAGTGACACGGCCATATACTGCTAACACACGCCATGCACCTGCAGCAGATCATATACGATACGATGAATGTGTCATTAGAGGACAGCCAGTATGTGGTGGTCATTTAATATTCATAATGAATTCTAGTACATTTATAATGTTAGTCAAAGTTTCTTGCACTAAACATCTAAAAACTTATTTTTTTTTACTAATTGTCTACACTCTCTTGCCAAGACCAATTTAAAATTAAGCCCATTAAGTCATGAAAACATTTCACCCGAAAATTAAACAAACAAAAACACATTTTGCATAAAAACAACAACAAATGACTCGAATACAAATGCTTTTAATTTAAATTAGCATAAAATTAAAGGCAGCATAACAAATATTATCATGATGTATAAGTACTTTAAAATGTAAATGTCATTATTTTTTTAAATAATGAGAATGAGTTTTTTTTGCATTATAGTAATGAAAATTTATTTGCTTAATTGCCAAGAAAAAGTCATTTGAAGTCATTTTCTTTAAGCAAAACATAATTACTAATTTCTTTATTACTGGTTGTTTGAGATTCACCTAAACAGGTAGTTTTCGCTAGTTTATAATCTGATTTCCTCACACAATCTCATTCAGTAGGACGCATCAAGTCGCTAAATATTAAATAGTTATTGATACGTAAACATTTCAATGAGCTTGTCAGTGTAAGATTTCTGAACATTTTTTGCAGGTTTGTTTCTGTAAAAGTGGACTGATGTGTACAAGCATGTCTACAAAGTTCATCCAACTACTTGAAAAGAACAATACAATGCTGTTGTTAATGATTCATGTTATGCATGTGTGGGTTTATTTAAGTGAGCCAGAGCATGAACTTTGTGTGCACATGTCCTTACGGTGAAGTAGCGTTGAGCAGTCCAACTGCTTTACAGTCATAAAAGGTGATATTTGTGTGCGAGATGGTCACGTCTCCAAACTTCAGAGCCATTCGAACAGATACGTGATCTACAAATAAACAGATTCATGTAAAATATCAGCACAGCAAATGGCATAATAACCAGTAACAATTAAAAGTTCCTGTTTTTACCTAGAATTTCCACCTTGAAGTGCGAGTAATTGATATTCAATATTTAACATGGATTTAATCATCCCTGTTCAGTAAATACTGTTGATCTACTGTATACTCTAGAGAGACACACAATTCATTGTACTAAAGCTTTTAGTTCTGAGATCCTGACAGAGTCCTGGCCGATTGACATTTTCTAGTTGCGCAGAAGATAAGTTAAAACCCTACGTCAAAATAATCCCTGTAACCCAGATTCAAGGTCAGTTATATCAACAGAAGCATCTTTAAACATCTGTAAATCCATGCCATTGCATATTTACAACACACACACAAGAATATTCTAAGAAACTAATAGTCTCTGAATGTGCTTGTGCACTTAGCTAGTTTCAGATGACCAAGAATAAATAAATGTGTGGTGGATATAACAGAAGCACACTCTCTTGAAAATAAATGGTTTGGGTTTCATTCCCTCAGCTCAACAGTTGGTTGCTGGGATAAATTCGTCTTGGCAATGCGATCGCGTCAGCGTGGCTCACCGTTGCCTGGCGGACTCGGGGGGAGCTGCTCTGGTGCCGGTGATTGACATGTGATTCTGTTCTCCATGACAACCGCAGGCTGAGCAGCCAAACTCCCAAAAGCGCAAGATAGAGACTCATCCTTTGACAAGACTGGCAACTGTAGAACTGTGAAAGAGACCTTGAAAGCACAGAAGAAAAAAAAAAAGATCAGACATTTAATGGCCATTTTAAGAGTGTGCAAGGCCATGGTTGCTCTTAAGAATACTAATAGGAGATATTGTCAATACTTTTGTTTTGATGCTGGTGGGGTTTTTGTGCTTCGCTTGTTAAGACCAAAGTTTTCAGGCTATGTAAGCATTTGGGATTATTGCATAAGCAACCAGTCAGTGCTGTAACAAACCTACAGTTCCTGACCCTTACAAGAATGCTATTGTGCAATTGAAGACCTCTTTCTGTCTTGTATTGAAAATAAAAAAACTTCAGAGAGAGATTTTAGTTTACAATATTATAATTGTCTTTACTGATCATCCTAGCTGAATATAAGTATTATAGTATGGGCGTCGGAAGCAAAATAAATGTGGGTGGGTCCTCCCCCAGAAAAACGTTACTGAAGTAGATGCCACTTACATTAAGTGCAAATAGCCCGCCTTATCTACTAAACATCTGGTTAGGCCAGACAAATTTAAGGAAGACACCAATTTATTCACAGTGGAAACAGTGTAGGGATAAAGTGCATGGCAGAAAGTTTTGACGCAAATCGACCCAAGGTTCGAATCCGCCTTTTGCCGAACTCGCTTTACTCCCTTTTCCCCATCACATATTAGATCAAAAAGGCATTTATTTTCAATAAAAATTAAGAAAATATTTGAAAAGTGGAAATAAAGCATCTAATAATGATTTAATTATTATAACTCTATTTAATAATAAAGTGTTAAAAAGTTGATTTATTTCACTAATTCCATTCAAAAAGTGAAACTTGTATATTATATTCATTCATTACACACAGACTGATATATTTCAAATGTTTATTTCTTTTAATTTTGATGATTATAACTGACAACTAAGGAAAATCCCAAATTCAGTATCTCAGAAAATTAGAATATTACTTAAGACCAATACAAAGAAAGGATTTTTAGAAATCTTGGCCAACTGAAAAGTATGAACATGAAAAGTATGAGCATGTACAGCACTCAATACTTAGTTGGGGCTCCTTTTGCCTGAATTACTGCAGCAATGCGGCGTGGCATGGAGTCGATCAGTCTGTGGCACTGCTCAGGTGTTATGAGAGCCCAGGTTGCTCTGATAGTGGCCTTCAGCTCTTCTGCATTGTTGGGTCTGGCATAGCGCATCAAATAAACATTTGAAATATATTAGTCTGTGTGTAATGAATGAATATAATATACAAGTTTCACTTTTTGAATGGAATTAGTGAAATAAAATCAACTTTTTGATGATATTCTAATTATATGACCAGCACCTGTATACACACTCCGTTGCTCTGATTGGTTGTAGGTCTATCCAATTGAGTGCAGAGGCATTTATTATACATATATACACACACACACACACACACACATACATATACATATTATATATATACACACATATAAATAAAGAGACACAACATGAGAGGAACATTTTTAAAATACTGCTGTGATGAGCAAGACTTTGGAACAGTGAGATTTCACTATGAATCCAAGAAATGTTGCATATTGCAGCCTTTTCAGAATAAAACAAACCTCTAAAAATGGAAGAGACAGCTTTAATTGCTTTCTGCCATCACATCATGCCTGGTTAGCCACAGTGTTACATGTCGGTCAGGGAGTCAATTCCTGTCTAAGTGGGTGTTTCTTGGCTAAAATAGGCTGCAATGAAGACCACATAGACTATACTGTGACAGCGGAGTGTGGGAGGTATACCCGTGTCTGCTCTTCTCTGCTTTGGATGGAGGGTTGTAGACTCTCTATAGACACACACTGGCGCTCATGGCCGTAACTCCAGATCCAGTGGTGCAGCTGAGCATGCCGTGCGCAATCCATCTTCCGCGTGCATCTAATACACACACAATGAGATAAGGGTCCGCTGAGAGTCACAGCAAAATTGAATAAATTGAAGTGTCCTCTCAGAGATTAGATTGAGAAAAGAAAGCATTAAAATGACCCGCACCCCTCATGTAGCTCTGACCCCATTATTCTGTCACAATGTCTGAGCTTCTGTTTCTTATTTTAAAAAACTGGATTGTGATTTATGATGTTAAGCTCCAAAACAAAACTTTTAACATTTAAAAATTTGTGTGAGAACAGACTGATTTTTAAGACAATATTGCTTGAAAACTTCCCTGATCATGAGATTGCATGAGATTTGAAAGGATGATTATTTGTGAATAACTTAAATGTTGGTCTGTTCCTCACAAAAAGTTTTCATATAGTTTCAAAAGACTTGGAATGTAGCACACAATTTGCATAGAATACTATCATGGAGCTGTTTTGCACTTGATTCTCATTGCAGTATGAGTGTCACATGATCCTTCAGAAATCATTCTAATTGGCTGATTTGCTGCTCAAGAAACATTCTTTTATTATCCATGTTAAAAGCAGTTGTGTTCCTTAATATTTGAGGATTTGTGTGTCCGAAATCAAATACTTCCCTACTACACAGCATGCGAAAAACAGTACGCCAACAGAGTGGTATGTCTGAATGCATAGTATTCAAAAAACAGTAGGCGAAAAGTCTACTGGATTTAAGTCTAAAGGATTTATGAATGCCTGGCAGGTGTAGAATGTCCGGATTACATTCATACTACACATATTCATACTATATCGCAAAGTTCAAATTCAAATGTAGTACCTACTTAGACGGTACGCAATTTTGGACACACCACGTGATACTTTTTTTCACGATTCTTTGATGAATATAATGTTTCTAAAGCATTTATTTGAAATAGATATTTTTTGTCTTTACTGTCACTATTTCTTACTAACCTCAAACTTTTGAATGGTATTGTAGTATTAAATAATGATCTCTAGAATAATCCCCCAACAAAAAGGGTTGCATAAATAGTCCAAAATAGTTGAACCGGTAACACAACTGCTGTTCTGTGGAAGCAGAAGTTGTTGAAGAAATTATGAATATCTAAAATGATCTATGGAAATGATCATCATATGATTAAATGTGATGTTTATGTAAAGCGAGAGGTGCGGCCTGATGGGAAGGGAGTGTTGAAAGAGCAGGCAGTGATGTGTAACAGCAATCAGGTGAGCACAAGTACCTGCCCTCCAGCGAACACCAGCCACAGTAGGGATCTCTATTAGACAGACAGGAGTGGCAGTCTAAATGCTTCTCACACTGAGCTACATGGAGCTTTGTAACCTGAAACACACACAAATCAGAGGCCCTGAGCACCGTTCTCACATTGCAAACTGAAAAAACGCAAGAGAACGCAACTTTTGCATGAGCGAACAGTGTGAAAAGAATTCTGATTGGCTGCCAAGACGATTCCACCGGCAATTACTCGACAATGCAAAAAACAAAACCAGACTTTCATCTTGAGATAAAAATCTGTCATTCAAATGATGTTTGTCAAAGTAAATGTGTAATTTCTCCTTTGAGAGCGTGCATGTAACAGATGCTGCTTGTTTCAGTTGCTGGCAGTTGAAAGGAAACCGTTTGTCTCTCGTACCTTTCTTTCAGTCAATACGTAGACGTTCTGTTTGGTGGAGTCCAACAGCAGGTCAGCGTTAATTGGACTCTCTGAATCCACCTCCACGGTGTCATATTTGGTACCAGTACCATTTGCATGCAGGAACACCTGCAAAAAAATAAAGGCACATGAAGTCTTATTGCTTATAAAAGTAATATCACAACTTTCTACAACTAGCCACATGATTTTAAGTCACCACAAAATTAAAATGGAACATTTTTATGGCAGTAAATGATTTATCCGAGCACATCAATATTTAATGATTCAATGATCCAATCAATTCCCGATAGACAAAATCAAGTTCTGCCCTACATTTTGACCTGTTCACAATACGAAAGAAACGACTATTGCCATTTTCTTTTCATGCCGAATCATGTCTGTAGGACAAATGCTGCATGGCGAATTATGTGCTAAAGTAGAACACTTACACACATGCATATACAGAAGACACACACAAAGCTCAGGCGAGTTGCAATCTCAGCAGGCCGGTGTGTTTTTCAGCATCTTGCAGGCAGGAGAAGTGATACTGTGGGCTGTCTGTGAGAAGTTTTGCCTGAGGAGAATTTTGGGCGGTAAACAAGCTGCTGTTTCAGAGTTTCGCTGTTAATATTTTATACAGCACCGGAGGGGATTGAGGGATGAAAAACTCCAAGCGCGGCTGCCGCCACCCCTATCAGCCGACCCAGAGCGCGCCGCATGTGACCGGCTCCCCTGGGATCGGTTCTCCCCATGGCGTTTACAATAAGCATTCAGAACATGTCCTCTCATGCTGATGAGGCAGCCACTCGCATTCAGACACACACACACACTCCCTTCTATATGCACACACAATCACACCCGCTTCAGGCCAGACTGGGCCAACCATGAGCTGCAAATACCCCACATTTCCAGATTGAAAGTGGGCAAAATTGGCAGATCAAAACATATCTGTCCCTAAAATAAAATACACTGTGAATCAGCAAACTGAAATTTATTTCTCAAGACTGAATAAATATGTTGCAGGAGGATCTTCTGCCTTAAAGAAAGCTAATCCCAAAAAATGGATGTCTTCTGAAGACTATTGTTAAGTTGTTAAGGGGGGGGGCGGGGGTGTGTGTCTTTTTATTTAAAGAAATTAAATAATTAAATCGTTAAATATTAAATAGTTATAAAGTAATCAACTCTTTGCAAAAAATATTTTATTTTAAAATATGCACACATTCACTCTTGTTAGTATGTCTAATTAGCCTGGATGCCAGCCAAACTTAGTCCCGCCCAGAACATTTGAGGTCGGGAAGTTCGGTCTGGACTTGATCCATTGTGGAGCAGCTATGCTCGAACCAGAGCTGTTCGGACTAATCAAATTGTCAGGGTGGACTTTATACGATGATGGACAGATGATCAACAGTAACAATCATCCATGTCGCCAAAGGACGCTTGGGTTGAATTTGTTTACTAAACGGAGAACTTGTTTGTAAATGCATTCACCTTTACTATTTCTCTCAAAAATGATGATCGTGTTGGTAAGTACTCTGTGTATTCTTAAATTCTTTTTACAACACCGACAAAGATCGTTTACACTCATCATCTTCTTCTACTTCTTCCAGCGTGCATGCAGTTGAGTTCTGCTGACAACTATGCTTCGCTCAACATACGTCTCTTACTCCGTTGCTCTGATTGGTTGGAGGTCTATCCAATTAAGTGCAAAGGCATTTTCTTTCCTGGTTCGGTTGAAACGCCTCATAATCACAGCCCAATGGAGCAATATCAGACTCATATTCTGAGTGGTGATGGATGTAGGTAATGACAACATCAGGCTAATGTCTAATAAGTCAAAAATGTAAAAATATTAAAAAATTCTTGTCTCGTCACATTCAGTTAGGAATGACATCCTTTAAATGACTGCATATTTTCAAATCAAAATGGCGAAATTACATGAAAAAAGTTGAGTAGTTTGCTAAAGCAATAAGCCCAAGAAGCTGTGGTTTACAGTGAATTTATAACAGTTAAGGGGCGTTGTTAGGCATGACGTGGAGCGGGGTTACTGACCAATCAGAATCAAGGACTGGAGCAGTTTTATAAATCATGTTACTGTGAGTCGTTAAACATATCCATCTTAAACAGCGGTCAAATATGAAATGTTTAGCTACTTATATCTCACCACACACACGCTCTTTCACTGTAAAAACTAAAAGTGTCGCGTTGGGATTCACACTCATCTTCAGTGAACATTAAGCCCCACCTTCTTTGATCTGATTATTTCTGATCTTATTTGACCACTGAAGGAAGGCCAGCCTAAAAATGTAACTTTTTAACTTGTCTGCCATCCTGACAACAAACAGAGCAGTGTGTAATGGAGAGTATCATTAAGAAATTGGGGGGGACAATCTGGCCATTTCCAGTTACTGGGGCGGGACTTGTCCCCCCCCCAATGCCTATGGTGGTTACTGCCCTGCTTCAATGCCATTTCAGAAATTCGCTAGAAAAAAATTGAAGTGAAAAATTACTTCAATTTAGCTCCTCTTAATCTTGTTGAAATATAGAGCATAAGTCGCATGGACCCCTTTTATGGTGCTTTTTGGGGCTTAAAAGGTCTGTCGTACAGAAAACGTCTGTGTGAAGATTCTTCAAAATGTTGTTGTGTTCCACAGAAGAAAGTAATACAGGCTTTGGAACAATGATTTTTGGTAATTGGAGCCAAATCCTAGCGTGCCAAGAACAAGAGTTGCTCATCACGTATTTCTTTTCACCTTCCATGACTCATGAATTAATTCTACACTGTTCCACCTCTAAGAGCACAGGAGCTTAAGGCATGCATGCACTCTCTTGTCCATTTGCCTTAAATAGCAGATAAACACCAAACGCAACAGTTCAAGCTAACTTTATGTCTTATGTTTTTCTGCTTTGAAAGGTAATCTTCAAATACACTGTCTCAATTCTAGTGGCCTTCAACTGTAGTCCTCCTATAAAGGATAAAAAAGTGTCTAAATTGCAATACATACCAAAAAATTTCTCTCATCCAATTTTTGCAGCAAGGACATGCTATCATATCCTCCCCAAACTTTATCCTGATAAATAATGTAACACACTAGCTGAACTCTGACTGAACCAACCGATTTTAATAACATAATATTACCATGCTGTAGGGTGGTTTGCTCATTACTGGCAAGTTAGTGCTTAATGACAGATTATGATTACTCCATGTGTTTGCTTTTCAATAAAGAAGTCTTTTCTTTAATGATGGTAAACAGTCTTTAAAATTCAGTTGTTCATGCTGATTTTTCCCATTATGCTTTAGTGATAAATGGTGGGTGTTTAATGGTTAAGGATTTGTGCTGCTAACACAAAATTGCAGGTTTAGTTCCACTAAAGCGTGATACAAGATGAAAAATAGCATGTTATATGACCAGTAATAAGTAACAGTGAGTCATACCTTGTGTAGCTTCCCGCTTTTGTCTCCCAGCAGCACTATGGTGTGGCCGACCTCAGTTGCCGTAGTGACGGCAGTGATAGGAGGAGTCCAGGTGAAAGCGGGCGTGGCCTCGAGAGGAATGGCACTGGCGATGGGGCTGGGCGTGTGTTCACCTCCGCATGGGTACTCAGTCAGAGAGTCCTGCACGACCCAGAAACATAACATTACCTACATCCATCACCAAAATATCTTCATCATTCACAGTTGGAAAGTTATTAGGAATGGGAATATTTGGGAATTCAACAGTTTTTCTCTCTCTCTTGCTCTCATCACATTAAATTCAGGCTGCAACCTCACAACTGGGCTAAAACATGACTTTTTGGCACTTTAGATTCAATAGTGGTTCAAGCAATGGTGCATGAAAACACTGTCAGTACGGTTTTAGTACGGTGCTGTCTGCATTAGTGGAAAAATGCTTGCTGTAAACGGAGCCAAATGTCATGAAAACCATTCGGTTCCGGAATATTTATACACATCAGCTCTGAATAAGAACCCATTCTCGATTCCCACCCATAAACTGATTATACACCACTGCTGACAACTTCTTTAGTGCACAGAGGACTCTCTGTCACAGTAGGCAGAGGAATTTCTGCCTACCTTTATTGACAGTGACAGTAAGGAAGAAATTATTGAGATAGAATTGCAGTGTTCTTTCATTAAAACGTCACTACTAGTGAAAAGTTTGGACACTTGACACCCCCCGTGGTGGAAATCATGATTTTAAATGTTGTTTATGTGTCAGTTTGAAATCACTGGTGTTTCTGAGGTCACAAGCTACCTTGTAACCAATCACGTCAACGTGTGGGCGGGTTTTAGCATATCATTAACTATTCTCTGAAGCAGGGGAGTCTCAAGAGAAGCCATACCTGTATATTTTTCTGTTGATATGAAAAACCATTTACATTTAGCAATATAGCGGGTGAATTATGTATATTACGACATTATGATGAACTATATGCCTTTCTTCACTGACGTTCTGAGTTGTTCAAAGCGTTTCTAAGGATGCTGATTGTTAGAAGGCAGCTGTCTGACTCTGAGATGGCAAACGGAACATAGTTTGTGTAAAATTAGCAACGCATTATTAGCAGTTTGATAACATAGTCAAGCAAACAGCTAATCATATTAATTACCGCTATGTGTCCCACGTTGTAAAGAGCGATACATAAAACACAGTATTTCCACTTGCCATCGTGCAGCGTTTACTACAGTAAAGTTGACCGAGTGGATCTCTGAGCTGGTGTGAGTGGGTGGAGGCGGGGCTAATTTGCATATTCATGGTTCCGTGTATACCAAATTAAGTTTCATTTAAGCTATTTAAGGCAAGATTCTTTTTACACAGGAAAAAAAGTTTAAATATGTCATTTTGGTGATCAAAGATGAGTTTTAAGGGATACAATTATTGACTACAGGGGGACTTTATTTTAATAGTTGGGTTTGACTGTATAGTGAAGGAAAAGCTGCCAGCAAGTACCCAGCATACATTACTTCTTCAATAATTTTAAAAAGCATCTGAGGATGCACCTCATTAAGTTGGTCGGGAGAATTTCCGGAGTGTGCAGAGCTGGAATATAGACAGCAAGATAGCTTAAATTATTTACTATTATTCTAAGATGCAGAACTGATTATTATTATTATTATTATTAAGTAGGTATGTCCAAACTTTTTACTGGTAGTTTACATTAAATGCATGCAAGTTTCTAATATATGCAACTTGATTGTACTTTGAATTCAGTCCAATTATATATAAACAGTTTAGGAATTAATGAATGTTAAATGTTTTGGAAATAATGAGGTTGGAGCTAATCACACAGACAGACAGCTGTGTGCCCACATGCTTACAATACTGAGACAAAAACCCTGAGAGACGACACAATTAATATCCAAAATGCAGGAAGAATATTAAAGTCTGAGCTCTAAAAACTAGGTAAGTACAAAGTTTCTAAAGTCAACTTTTAACATTTGGATAGTGCCAGAAACATCCTGTCCTTGCTGTGTGCATAAAAATCAATACTAAAAAAAGCTCCGCTGCATTTATTACGATGTCTGTCAAACACAACCCATCATCTATCCATGGCTGGGAGTGATTTTTAGATGCACTCACTGGAGCCAGCCGCGGGTCTGTGTGTCCTGACCTAATGCTATTCTAGAATTGCAGCTGTTAGTGGACAGGCAGACACAATACCTCAGCTAAGAGACCAAGGGGAGTGGCCACATGGGACAGTGGAACGGTGGCACGCAATTGAAGTCAAAGGAGGTCAAATACAGAAACACCAAGCCGCCTACTGCTTTGGAATCAAGATAATAGACATCCATTCTGCAATACTTCCTATGAATTATTGAGATCGCTATAACTAACCCCATTTACTTTTTTAATAACCCTTCCTGGACATTGTGTACAAAAGGAGAACTTTATTATTCCCATGCAATTTTATTGTAGTCTGTAGTTTCCATGCATTGCAATTGCATGGGGGGAAAGTCACAGGTTTGAAACAACATAAGCGTTTAAAATATTATGCACATGGTGACTTTCTCCAAAACTGATTTGATAAATTACATAATATCAGCAAATGCAGATTTCAGCAGACTAGCAAACAAATATATTAGAGACATAGTGAACTGTACACCTCCAAAGTGGCAACATTATTATTTCTTTGAGGTCATAGGTTTAGTGGGCTTCTGTGGGTGTTGGTCACTGGGGCAGTGAGCCCAGAGAGGATGTGGGTCAGCGGAACTCAAACCAGCTGCAGCGCTAAGCTGGATTTAACCACCTCCCGGAGGCTACACACATACACACCACTCCTTTTCATTCCCAAGCTCATACTAATACACACTACACCCTTCCACGCAGCAAGAGAACAAGGAATAGAACATTAACCATTCTCCATTAGTCCCCATACCTCCTTTCCTCCTCCGCAAACCTCTTTCGATTTCGCTCTCCAGTACTCATTGTCACACTTAAACATAAACTACACAAACCACTGTATACCCAAAATTACAGTTCACTCACAGCTAACTTGTTTTGTTATGCTAAATGGCCACAAACTGAAGATGGAAATATCTTTGAAACTCACAGAGCAGAGAATTAGAATCTGCCCTGTGACATGCAGAAGTCTGGGAGATACCACTGCATTTGTTATGCCGTGCGGATTAGCATTGGCGCAGGCAGCTGGACGCTAATCTGTGTCAGCACTGAGACAGCTGCCATTCGCCCATTGCAAAAAAGCCCCAGCTGACCCTGATCTGTCGCCAAGAAACCACACGCCATGGTGTCTTACACGACCCAGCTAATGGACTGATATCTTGTGGCTTTCCCTAGCTGTATATTCCTACTTATCGCCCTTTAGCTACGGATTTACCCTTCATTAAAAGCCGCTACATGGAACCACTCCCTCCGTCTGCTAGTGCGAAGCATTTTGAAGTCATGCTAAGGTAGGTGGGTACAACTGTCAGAGATTGGCAAAATAAGCGGATACCTAATTGCAGGCTACCGCCAAAAATCAGCCTACACCACTATCTCATTGGCTAATGTTGAAATTATGCTGTTATTTGGAGGGGTCTAAAGTGTAACAGATTTTGAATGGTGGAAGGAATATAGGGAACTAGAGCCTGAAAAAAAACTGGCTAAGAACTAAATTTAAATTGTTGGAACAGTTGGCAGAGTCATCAAAAGCCCTTTGAGAACAACATTATGAATGTCAGGGGGTTGTAATCCTCTTTGAGGAATGACTGAAAACCCAGGCCAACAACTTACCTGCGGTAGCTTCAGACAACTGGAGGACACTTCGTACTCAATGTATGCCTTCTCCTTGTTATTGCCGTCTTTGCCCTCCTGTGTGTAACAAAGTAGCTGGGCGCCATGAAGGGCTTTATCCAGCTTCTCCACCATGTACACACAAAGAGCCGACCTGTCTGTGGGTGTGGGCGTCGACGCTTGTCCCATAGCCATGGCCACAAACAGCGCAGGTTGGTCATGGTGCATGCCAAGCACGGCCGCCTGTGCTAGATTGTATCCTCCACCGCAGGAAAGCGGCACCTCGACATAAGAGTAGAAATTGGGGTCGCCTGCACAGAGTCTCGAAATGTAAGTCCGATACTCTCGTTTGCCCCACACGTCGCGTCGAGAGAACACAAAGTAGACATAGTTGTTGTGGTGGAGTGCTTTCACAAAGTGGTTGTTGTATTCGGAGTAGCTACCAACGACCAGCTTTCCGAGTTCTTCGTGAGAGAATGCTGGTGCAGAATGTCGGGCAACTGGGGCCAAGCGGCGCATCGTGATTGGTGGGATCCCACCAGGTCCTTTGCTGGTGTAGCCCCGTCCAACAAGCATAAGCAGAACACCTTTCTGCTCCACCACCACACCAACCGTGGACACTCGAGGGTCATTTGCCGCCACATACTGTGTGTCCACAGGGTTGTCGGTCTTGTACAGCACCTGAGAGACGTTCTCCAAGCTTCGCTTCTCGCAGATGCCCTGCAGAACCGTCCCACACACAATCAGGCTGAGTGGATACCCTCCTTTGACCTCTTCTAGTAACAGAAGCTTGTTGGTGTTATCAGTGGTTTCCGCCTGGGTGCAATCAGTGGGGTCGATGGGTGGTAGGCAGTCTGGGCTGTCCAATTTAGGCCCCGTTTTGCCCCAGGAGAGCAGCTGCAACTCTGGGGAAAGGTGATAGAGCACATTCACTGCACCCACGTAGACATGGCCCGAGTTGCTGTTGAGCAGGAGGTGATTGAGGCGGGAGCCATTGAGGGAGATGAATGTAGGGGGGCTCTGAAGATGACTGGGGACCAGAGGAAATACCAGAGGCCACCACAAGATGGCGAGGAGCAGCAACAGGGGAGCAGCAGCTGGCATGGCACCCCCTCACCTGCTGAAAAGAGATAGAGATCAAGAAGAAAGAGAGAGATGGGGGCAGTTGAAAAGCAGCATGCATGAAGAAAGAGAATTCAGAATGGATGGAAAGGACAGGAACGTAAACAACAGGGATAAAAGTTAGTCAGAAATGCAAAGTCAGAAAAGTGAAGGCAGCATGCATGAAGAGATTTATGGGAGGATGCGAAGATATGGGGAAAGACAGTAAGGAAGAGGGAGAGGGGCATGGAAAGTTGAGCAACACATGAAAAGGAAGGAAGAGAGTCAGAAGGCAAAGCAAGATAGTCAGTGTTAGCGGAAACCAGAGAGAGGAGGTGATTCAGATGGGTATCAGGAGAGAAAAATAAAGATTTCAGTAAAGAAAGAAAGGGAGTGAGAGAGGGGGGAAAGAGAGAGAGAGAACACAAATGTTAAGTTAACAGAAAAACACCACAAAGAATACCTACTGCCGCACATCACCATGCAGCACAAAGACTACAGGCTTCAAACACATTCTTTTGTTCTTCAAAGTCCTGCCACCTTCACATAGGCAGTGAATGATGCTCGAGTGAGACTGCCAGGCTTTGGTCCAGTGCAATAAAAGACGAGCATATAAGACCAAGAAGCATGCAATAATACTGGAGTTTACTTCAGAAGTGTCAGAATGTCAGCGTACGAGCGGCAAACGCAAGAACAGCAGCTGATAAAACGTACCAAAGCGCGCCAGATGTGGGCTCCTGTTATCATTAAAATCCTTTGCTGGTGTTTGTGTCGGTCTCTGGGTGTCTGACTCACTGTTTACTGGCCAATCCTGACTGCCGCAAGATGACATTAGAATGACTAGAGTGTTCCTCGGAATTATCAAGATTAGAGATAGAGGGAGAGAAGGAAGGAAAGAAGGAAAGAGAAAGGCAGAGGGCAAGTGGGGAAACAGAGAGAGAGAGAGAGAGAGAGAGAGAGTGTGTGTGTGTGTGTGTGTGTGTGTGTGTGTGTGTGTGTGTGTGAGAAAATATCAGAGCGCTTATAAAAAGTAATAGAGATGTGAAGAAGTTAGGTGCTAAATTATGCATGATGCCTGTAGCTGTTGCCTTTCTGGTTTTACTGATGAAATCATGAAACCAAGAAAACAGACACTGCTTTAATAAACCACTCAAAAGTCACGAGCATCAGTGGTTACATTCAGTTATCATCCTTTGAACAAAAGAGAAATTAAAGAATCATCTGATGCAATAAAAACTAGATTTTCACTTTCTTAAGAAAATGTGTGGAGCCTTCCATGCAGAACTCAATACCATGATGCAATGTTTTGCGGTTGCTAGGATGTTGTGGGTAGTGGTCGACCAATATAGCGCCATGGCCGATATATCGGCTGTTATTTGGCCATTTTTAAATATCGCCTATGTAATGAATAATTGACGACAGACCATTGAATTATTAGAGAAATAATGCACACCCGAGGTGGTAACGTGGCCATGACGCAAAGCAGAAATCATTTGTGGTTTTTATCCTATAGTTTACTATATTTATGTGCTTGATCAGTGTCGTTGTGGGTTTTGGTTCTTTTGCTGTTGAAGACTGTTAGGACCTTTGAAATAACTGAAATCATTTGGCGAAGTGATATGGAACTAGCCTAGAAATCTAGACGCACCCTAGCAGCAGCAAATATAATTTGTAGCCAGGGCGTCTAGCAACTCCCCGTTGGCTTGCGAGCTGGAAAAACCAAACTCTAGTCAGGCCAATCACATTGTGTATGGAGTCGGTGGGCAGGCTTAACATAATGATGGCAGAGTTGTGGCGGATCCGCATGCTACTTGAAAACAAAGAAGCTGGCGAACAGCAGTCTTTCGAATCAGCTTTGGCCACGACTCTGGAAGATTTGGAGTTTAGCTTTTCTTTGAGAAAAGAACAAAGAACGGCACTGAAGTCATTCTTAAAAAAGGAAGATATGTTCTGAGTTTTGCCGACCGGATACAGCAAAAGTTTAAATCTATCAACTAGCTCCGCTTTACCTTCTTCGTTGCTCCGGTTGGTTGTAGCGCTATCCTATTACGTGCAGAGGGAATTTGAAAGACAACCGTTTATCCCGCCTCTCAGATTGAGCCCTGCCAATGGTGTGTTCCCAGACCCAACATCTTGATGTGGGTCGGGCTTGTCAGGCTAATATGGAATTGTAATTTGGTCAAAACCTGCCTGGAACTACTTTAGCTGTGTGTTTCCCTGAAAATAACTGCACACCTTAGAACGTTCGTAAACAAATCAGATTCAAGTATTCGCCAGGCCCGTAGTATAAATATAAGTAGAGCATATGTATTTATTTATTTTAGGTCTTTTCCACCGTCGAGCCGAACAGTGAATGATAATTACAGTTCCAGTTATATTTCCACTTGAGCCTGGTATGGAACGGCACGATTACAAACTGTTCTCAGCCCAGAATTAGCCAACCATGCTGCTAGAATGCGTGTAGTGACGCCGTCACTCAGGTTCGGTCTCTTGTCTGTTGTCTGGCTGCCAGTTTCTCCATAGCTTGCTAAACGTGCTATTTAAGCAACGTGAACACACATTAATAATACAATTTAAAGAAACATCTAATCTTCCTCCATAACGCAGTCTCTATTTACATCGCATATTGTGTGTAAACTCGGAAAACCATGGCAACGACTGACTCATTTGTATTAAATTCCAAAAAGCTCTCCGTCATCAGCACCGCAGTGGAAAACCTTTTTGCCAAAATGCATGACAGAAATATATGTACTTAAATTATGTTCTTATATATTCATCTTTTATTCATGGTAATATGTGGATGTGGATTATGGTAATACCATTAGGAACAACTCTTTTTTTAAATAAGCACTTTTATAACTGTTCTCTGAGGTTGAGTTGAGTATTCTCTAGGCTTGTAATAAAAATAGAAGGACATCTGTACATGTTTGTTGCAAATTTACAGACAATGAAATTGAGAATAAAATGAAAATAAAATTTACTTTTAATGAAAATAAAAGTAAAATGAGTAAAACGGTGCAAAAGGTGTGAATGTGGATTAGTAATCTGGCCCCTTGGTATGAAGGAGAAAAAATGTTGGCCCTCGTCACTATCGAAGTTGCCCATCCCTGGTTTGGACGATGTGTCAGAAGCAGGACTTTTATTTTGACAGCGCTGAGAATGCCAGAGCCTGAGCACAGTGTTCTCAATCTTCATTAGTTTACAATCTGTTTAACAGTTCTGTCTGATAAGTTATTAGATAGAGCTGTTAAACAAAGTAAACGGTATACAAATATATATATATTTTTTAATTATTTTATTATATATATATATATATATATATATATATATATATATATATATATATATATATATATACAGGGAGTGCAGAATTATTAGGCAAATGAGTATTTTGACCACATCATCCTCGTTATGCATGTTGTCTTACTCCAAGCTGTATAGGCTGGAAAGCCTACTACCAATTAAGCATATTAGGTGATGTGCATCTCTGTAATGAGAAGGGGTGTGGTCTAATGACATCAACACCCTATATCAGGTGTGCATAATTATTAGGCAACTTCCTTTCCTTTGGCAAAATGGGTCAAAAGAAGGACTTGACAGGCTCAGAAAAGTCAAAAATAGTGAGATATATTGCAGAGGGATGCAGCAGTCTTAAAATAGCCAAGCTTCTGAAGCGTGATCATCGAACAATCAAGCGTTTCATTCAAAATAGTCAACAGGGTCGCAAGAAGCGTGTGGAAAAACCAAGGCGCAAAATAACTGCCCGTGAACTGAGAAAAGTCAAGCGTGCAGCTGCCAAGATGCCACTTGCCACCAGTTTGGCCATATTTCAGAGCTGCAACATCACTGGAGTGCCCAAAAGCACAAGGTGTGCAATACTCAGAGACATGGCCAAGGTAAGAAAGGCAGAAAGTCGACCACCACTGAACAAGACACACAAGCTGAAACGTCAAGACTGGGCCAAGAAATATCTCAAGACTGATTTTTCTAAGGTTTTATGGACTGATGAAATGAGTGAGTCTTGATGGGCCAGATGGATGGGCCCGTGGCTGGATTGGTAAAGGGCAGAGAGCTCCAGTCCGACTCAGACGCCAGCAAGGTGGAGGTGGAGTACTGGTTTGGGCTGGTATCATCAAAGATGAGCTTGTGGGGCCTTTTCGGGTTGAGGATGGAGTCAAGCTCAACTCCCAGTCCTACTGCCAGTTTCTGGAAGACACCTTCTTCAGGCAGTGGTACAGGAAGAAGTCTGCATCCTTCAAGAAAAACATGATTTTCATGCAGGACAATGCTCCATCACACGCGTACAAGTACTCCACAGCGTGGCTGGCAAGAAAGGGTATAAAAGAAGAAAATCTAATGATATGGCCTCCTTGTTCACCTGATCTGAACCCCATTGAGAACCTGTGGTCCATCATCAAATGTGCGATTTACAAGGAGGGAAAACAGTACACCTCTCTGAACAGTGTCTGGGAGGCTGTGGTTGCTGCTGCACGCAATGTTGATGGTGAACAGATCAAAACACTGACAGAATCCATGGATGGCAGGCTTTTGAGTGTCCTTGCAAAGAAAGGTGGCTATATTGGTCACTGATTTGTTTTTGTTTGGTTTTTGAATGTCAGAAATGTATATTTGTGAATGTTGAGATGTTATATTGGTTTCACTGGTAAAAATAAATAACTGAAATGGGTATAAATTTGTTTTTTGTTAAGTTGCCTAATAATTATGCACAGTAATAGTCACCTGCACACACAGATATCCCCCTAAAATAGCTAAAACTAAAAACTACTTAAAATATTGATACAAAAATATTCAGCTTTGATATTAATGAGTTTTTTGTGTTCATTGAGAACATGGTTGTTGTTCAATAATAAAATTAATCCTCAAAAATACAACTTGCCTAATAATTCTGCACTCCCTGTATATATATATATATATATATATATATATATATATATATATATATATATATATATATATATATATATATATAAACAGCGTTTGCTTTAATATATAATTAGTAATAAAAAGGCAAACACTACAATACTTTCTCATTTATTGTCAGCATTTAGCAAATACACATTTATATCATTTAATTAAGTCTTTGAAAATAATTTTACCTGGCAGACTTTATATCCTCAGCTACATTCAGTTGCAATTTCATATTCATGTCATTTTCATGTCTGTTTATTTACCTTGTTTTCCACCGTGTACAAACTTATCAGATTACGATGTGCCCTGTTGGTTACGGTGTTTACTTCATCTTTATTCATATTCTTTATTTGTGAAAAATACTGGTCTTCTGGTCTGATCTGATATGGTCATAGCTGGCTTAACTTGGTTTAACCAGTCAACCTCAACCAAAACTAAAATTAATCTGCACAGCACACCTCTCCTCAACAAGCCGCACAATTTGAGCCATCACGTCTGTAACAAAAGCATTGCGGGATGTTGCATGCCAAGCTTTAAAACTTAGGGTAAGGAGTTCATTCAAATCCCTAACCCCAAGTATGAGCAATAGTAATAGTTAGGCTTGCCTGCCTGCAAGACAAGTCTAGATAGAGGCTTGACTAATTTCTGCCAGTACGCCAAACACAACTCCATTTTTGAAGGAGAAAAAGTATCAGAGGACACCGAGTATCTGAGAAAGTTAAAGAGGGAAAAGAAAGATTCATCTTTAATTCATATCACAGCAGCCAAGAAGTCTTGAGGGCCTAGTATATGAGAGATGAAGAGAAAGAGCAAAGGAGAGGAGGGAGGGGAAAATTCCAGAGAAGTTGGAGTCTATCAGTATGCATAACATTTTACCTCGTCTCCACCTTCAAAGGGATGGTGGGTAAGAAAAGGACAGTTTGACATGCTGCCGAGATTAGCCACTTCTTTTCAATTAGGCTTTGGATTGGAGAGTTCATGCATTCATGCATAACCTTGTTTATGAAGGCTGAAAGCTGAACATCGCTTTGTACGGTGTCTCTTGTCTACCTAGCTTAAGGACTCATGCTATACACGTTTAATGAACATGATCAAAAGAAACAAGCTCAGAGAGCCTACAGACCGCCAGCTGATTTTTCTTATCCTTAGTCACGACCCGTTTCGTTAAGGTCTTGCACAACAGGATCTGGAAAAGCTAAATGATGCTGACTTGCATTCAGAGTGGGAAAACACTTTGATAATAAGTTGACATGCTTTTGATATTCTGCAGTCAGCAAAAAAGATTCTAGTGCACTTCTTCAAGTGGTCATACCATGCAAATTAAAATTTTCCTTGATCTTTAATTTAAAAAAATAAGTTCAATATAGGCTGAGACACATTTTGAGAAAAGTTAGCAGAGAAGTTACAAAGAGTCATACATATGTTAGTACTTCTTCCAATGTTTCTAATAAGACATTTATTTTCTTCTAAAACTGCACATAACCAGACAAAACCCTTAAAACTCCCTTTAAAGCCGTGGTCACACTAGAATTTGAGCATGCAAAATTTCTTCGCACACTGCAACGGTCGTGATATGACGTCACTCCCTGAAGCGTCTTTTTTATAAACATGAATTCAACATATAACAAATAGTACTACACTCAAAATGTAAAAAAAAATATACAAATCTAATCTACTCGACTTTACTGCAAAAATATCATTCTTTTAATTCAGCCAAGAGGTCACGCTGTGATATATCGATTTTCTACTGGTCACACGTCGTCACGTGATGTGAATTCGCAGCTCAGAGCTCACAAAGCTTAAACTTTGGAACGCAGCGAAATGCGAAACTTTCCGCATGAGCTTGCATTTCCGGTCTGACACATTCGCATGCGTTTGAATGGAAGTCAATGGAACGAAAAGTGCAGTGTGACCGCCCCCTTAACGCTTGTTTTAGCTCTTGTTTTTGTAGTTGTTCAAAACAGATTAGCATGTACACTATTGCAATGTAGCCACATTAGTTTCTGACTACCTCTAAATGTTGTTTGGCTCATGCAGAATTCATCATGGCTATCAATGTCACAAGTCTATTTATATTTACACATTTTTAATATTGAATGACAGTGTGAACAAAGCCACTAAAGTCTAGCAAATATCTATATTTACATTACATTTACGGCTCACGCTTTCATCCAAAATGACTTATGCTGGTCAAACCACGAAGATTTTAAGATAGATTTTTGGGCACGATTTGCAACGATCGGGGGGCGTGGCCGAAATTCAAAGCTTATCGCAACTCGCAACCGACTTTTTGTCCAAAAAAATCCTCAATTGTGTGGTGACATTTCGATTGTTTTACTGCTCCAGATCGAGTCGAAGCCTCCGTGATCCCAACATGTTTGATATTTACGACTCTTGATCGGGCTGCCTCCAACGGGATACCCACAATAGCCAATGAGAGCAACAAGCTCCACCAACTGGATATCACGTGCTTTTATAGCTGAAACATGGCAGCCACAAACATGTCAGGAAAGTGGAGTACTGAGAAAGAAAACTATAGCATCTTCTCACCCAAGATTTCACTAATATTCTTTTTCTTCTTTTTTGTTTTTCACTGCAAAAAAAAATAGTACACCAGGAGAGCCACCTGACGACGTTGATCGCCCTCTATATTAGTTTTTCTTCTGAAGTCACGTCTGATCCCACGAGTTTCTGTGAGATCTCTGTGAGTTACTACAATCGGCAGGTTTGTGGTCTGGCCGAATCATAGTGTGTGCGTTCTGAGGAATATAATGTTAATGATTATAATGTGAAACTGTCCTGATGTCTGTGGTCTCCTACGGTTTTAAAATCAGTTAAGATTTGAAAATAGTCTAGGGTGTCCTAGGCCTAACACTGCAGTCTAGGTATACATTCTAATTAGTTGATGCATTGCCTAGGAATCTAATCCATGCCATTGCTAGCACTAGTACAGGAACGCCTGTAAATCATAACAGAGGTCATTTATATATAGCCATCCTAAAGGTACAGTAGCGAAAACATCTTGATAAACTCTATGCTCAGGAATGGGGTGAACACGTTGATGAAAAACTGAACTACGACTGCTTTTTGGTGCAACTAAACGATTAAAATTACAAAAAGAAGGATATCATACTTGTATTCAAATGACAATATGTAAATGCTACATGTGTCAGTCTTAAATGAATAAATCATTGAGGCATTCACAGCCCTAGAGCGTCTAAGTAGAGAGAGGGTGTGCCACCACCACCGTATCCCCACCGAAAATGTAACTGAAAGTGGCAAACAGAAGCGAAACAGAGACCGAGCAATTGCATCCCACCCAGTGTGCAACCATTCCTACACAGATCCAGAGAAAGACAGGGTGAGAATGACACAGAACAAAAGTGTTTTAAAATGGAGCATGCAGGAGGTCTCTTATACTGTCAAAACAGGCAATTTCACAGCTTGAATTGGGTCGAGTTTTTGCAGCATCAGCATTCATCTCCATTTTTTTTACTTAAATGGTAATAACTGTTTCGGGCATCATGGGAGAGAGCGAGAACACACTCCCTATTCACTAAGAAAGAGGAATAGCTACTGCCTTTGTGATGAGGAATGGAAAAAGTGCTTGGGATATATATTGGAGACGAGCTCTTCCTTACACAAGCACACACAAAAGAACAGGAATTTGACAAAGGGTGGAAATAAATAGAGGTTCGTTTCACAGCAGCAGACCAGTAGCTATTATAGTTGATGCATATCGCTAATAACAGCTTTTGCAACATGTAAACATGTTTTAAATAGGAGGTAGCAGAGTTTATTATTCCCGAAAGGTGCAACCAATTCAGGGAGAGTCATTTCAATTGCAGGCTGACCTTTGACCCAGGTTGGAAGCGCTTGTGCCGCCCATCCTCGTCTGTGTGTGTGCGCGCGCGTTCCCAATCTCTGTAAACTTCCTCTCCTACACAGCAGCATATTAAAACAAAGCACATACTTGCTAGGTTGCTAAGCTCACTCAACACTCATTACCCCCAGAATCAGACACGCTAGTAATTATAGCATGCATGTGTGTCTAATTTCTTTGCAGAGTGCATAATACGCAAAAAAACACAATATCAGACACAAAGCTTACACGTACATGCAATGCTTCCAGACAGACACTTTCCACACATGAAAACACAAAAAAGCTGAAGGACATCACACAAAGCATATAGCTGGCACATTCAAAAATTGAGCCTCTGTGCATGTTAAAAAAAAAATGAGACAAGCTTCAGAGTCCAAGACTCCTCCATGGGGGTGAGCCAACAGACAGACATGCGAACCCCACCCATGCTGTGTGCTTGCGCTATCAGAGGAAGGAATCGCTTCAGCAGGCTTGACATCTGACAAAAACGTCTCCCCTAATTTAAAGCACACTGTCTGAACTGATGGAACAATATAGTCTGGCTACTATTTTTAGGTTTAGGTGGCCGTAACCACCATAGACTTTAAGGATGCATCTCCAAAGCATTCAGAAATACGGATTGATCAATAATTGACATTTAAATGACTCTCAAAATTACCCCTCAGAGTGCAATACTTGGTCACATCCTTCAAGCTTTAATGCAAAATTCTGCATGCACAAGCGGATACATGTAAATTCATAAATGCTAATTACATCCTTCTAGCAAAAGCTTGATAAAATAAGCAAGTCATGACATTTTTGCCTGATTGGATCACTTTCTTAAGGTGTGAACTAAGAAAAGATGTTTGCATCATATTTCACGTCTGTTCACACCACACAAAGAGGGCGTAGGTCGGGTGGGCGGTCACAGCAGGTGGGGGCAGTGAGATTTCAGCGGAAGGTAACCAGAAAATTTGATGTGACACAAAGTGTCTTGTGAAATGCATCATTGTCTCATTAAAACATCTCGGAATCATTTTAAAAGCACCGTGTCTGAATTCATAAAACGATGCAAGAACCAGCAGACAGTAAATTAAATTAAACTTTACCCAAAAATGGAAATTAGTAACTAAAAATAATCAGTGCATTTGCTAGAGTATTTATTAATCTGTTAGTAAAAAATACAGTTGTTCATTGTTAATGTTAACTAATGTAGGCAACACTGTAGCCTGTTGGCTTTCATTGCATGGACCATAAAAGACACTTCAAAGTATCTTTTTTGTGTTCCACAGATGAAAAAGTCACAAGAATTATTTTCATCCATCCCTGTTAATACCCCTTGATTAAAAAAGCATGTAATTTTTGCTTAACTACAGTCACTTTTTCATAAGTTGTCATAGGTAAGATCGCATGTGCCGTCACACAAAGCAGATCGGGCGCAGATCGGTGGGGTCGTCGCAGCAGGTGAGACGTGCCATGCTAACGCAGGTGTCAGGGTGGAAATAAACCTGGAAATTTGCTGCGAGACAAAGCATCTCACAACACGCATCATGTCTCGTGGAGATGGGCACATCTCACTGATTATTACAGAGTTGGGTCTTTGAATGCCTACTGAGAGTGAGAGTGACTGGGATTTACAAGTCTCTTTGATGCCAGGCATGAAAGTGTCAGCACACCAAGTGTGTGTGCATGTGCGAGAGAAAGAGAGAGAGAGAGAGAGAGAGAGAGAGAGAGAGAGAGAGAGAGAGAGAGAGAGAGAGAGACAGACAGAGAGAGAGAGAGAGAAAGAGAGCCTGGGGTGTGCAGTGGTTAATCACCACCTCTGTGCGGAGGGAGGGTGGGCAAGTTCTCATTTCCATACTCTACACCCAAGCAGGAGGGGGTGATACTTTGGGAAATATGGAAAGAGAGAAAGAGAAGGTGGGGAAAATTGAAAAAAAGAGAGCGATAGGCAAAAAACAACAGATAAAGCATCTAGCTGTTTGAAGAACACAAAGCGGGAGTGTGATAAAATACGGCGATTAGTAAATGTAACCTCGTGCATATTTCATCACTGACAGTTGTATCCTACACAGACTCCTAATATTTTATAGAAGAGACTCGCCATTTCGTATTTACTCAATCTTTTCTCCCTCCTGCCGTGCGCCAACTCGACTATCTTTATATCTCTGTTGCAATCTGTCCTCTGTTTCCACCAAAGCCTCCTCCTCATCGCTTCTTTATACTCTCCAACTGAGCTCATGAATATTTCGCGCATATTTCACGCATGCTGCTAGATATCTGATATCATCAGGGCGCTTCGACAAGAAGAGCAAGAGGTTAGCAGGGTGCGTTTGGGTCCTGTAGGAATTTCTGGTGGAGAAAACACGGCTGCGGTTGGAATCAGTGAGTCAGGCAACCAATCATCTCCGGCTCCCTGTAATTATCACCTCTCTGAACAAACAAATATGATGACATCTTATTTTGATGGTAATGAGCCGTAATGGCCACAATGGGAGATATAATGATGCTCAAGCAAGCTTTTATCACAAGCAAAGTCTGTGAATCTACAGGAAAATGACACGGAGTAGCTCTTTTGAAAGCAACCTACAGGTAATCACAGGAAACCTTTTAAAAAAGTGCTCTTTCAATTTTACGCTGATTGAATTCAACAGTTCTGGCAGGTTAGAAAGGTGCACATCTATATTCATAAGCTGGATGAGTGTGAGAAGTGTCTACTCTCTGTGAATTTTAAAAACAGTTCTGGAACCATCAACCGTATGATGATGATTATTAGGTTTCACCTTCAGCTCTCATTTTCACACCGCCAGACTCTCGCTCGTGAGCGGCCCACACTGCTTTCATCACCACCTTGACAAGCATCTGCGTGCATAAAAATGCAACATTAATTATTTGATGGGGGCAGATAAACACACTCACTCCAGTGAAACCGACAGGAAGGGAACTGCCGCTAAATTCACGGGCTACTTCGTGCATTACACACCCTATTTAATAGCTGTTTTAGAGGCTGAAAACAACAACAACAAGCTGTATGTTTTGTCTGCCCAGCTTGGGGAGCACAATAAATGACTCTGAATGAAGGTTCCCCAAAGCGTTTACAAGCCAAACATTTTACAAGATAAGGGCCGCCTTTGAAGAGGGAAAGAAAATGCAAATACGCAGGAGTGCAATTTCAAATTAAGAGACTAAAGGGAGGAAAAACTTGTTTGTGGGTACCGGGTGCACGAAACAATAAAAGAATGTCAACACGAGCAGCAAATTACGCCCCCCATATGCTGAACACAAGGTGAAAACCCACCACTCCTCAGGGACTAAAAGGGAGGAGGCATTTAGAAAGGAGACAATGGAGTCATAACAACGGGGGGAGCGCGTGAAAAAAGAAAGAGAGGGAGAAAAGAGATGTTCAGGTTTCATGAAACTTGGTACGGCCACTGAAAAGACACAATCCCATCGGCACTCCTAGAGTGGCACGCCACACCTCCCGGAGGAATAGTACAATAACCGCAAGCTGCTGATACAGAGACTGGAAAACCACTGAGTAAATGTGTGATTAAACATCTAGTTATCTTCCAATTAAGCCTGAATACATTAGATCCACTCCACAACAGGTTAGCGTGGCATTTGTAGGTCTTTGACTAGTCACCTTGGACTAATTGGAGCCTTGAGAATAGGCTGCCGACGCAGCTGTCTGTTAATGCCGTTTCAAATGCATTGACATTTGTGTGATGTTATTTATCTACAGAAGACGAAATCAGCCCCAGTGAAGTTTTATAAAGACAACTGAATAAAAAGCATTCAAGAACAAAAGCAATTTAGATAGTCTGAATATGTTTGCAAACTACATTTCAATGGCATACACTTAAATAAAGATGAAAACCTTTCATGTTTCTTTTTTTTCTTTCTATCAAAGTCAAGCTTGTTAGAATCACTGAAGACTCTCAGAGGTCTGTGCCAGAGTGCAGTGAAGCTTCTGAAACCTTATAAAATATAAACAGAACATGCTGGACAATGAACAGAACACAGAGATGCATTATATTCAGTGCTATGATGGTAAGTTATGAAATGGGTACTAAATGAGAGTCCTGTCACGTAAAGGAAGAAAACAATACATTATTCCTAATCACTATACTTAATAATTTAATGAACTTATTAAATGTAACATATCACTAAAAAAATCCCCAAAACAATGGCATTTTAAATTAAATGCATTAATTTTAATCTTTAAAGAGCGAAAGGTGAAAACTGTGTTTTTTAAAGCATCTACAGATAAAAAAAATTCAGCGCTCACAATCCCAAAAAAAAAAACGCATATAACGTTACGCAGAAAAGTTTTCCAGCGAACTATTTTACTCACTTCATTCAGTGGCACTGCGTTTCATCCCCTTGGAAGTCAAAGCGAAACTCTAGTTAATTTTTAAAACAACAACAAAAGCGTTTGAAAGTGAACCCGGTAAATCCCATTATGCGTGTGCTACATTGTTGTGGAGGAGCTCAGACTCGAGCGAGCAGCGCAAAGCGGCTCAAGGGGAGAGGGCGGGGTTTTCCAGACACGTCATGAAACAGTTTCAATGAAGCGCTTGAGGAGTGGGCGGGGCTTGTGCTTACGGAGAGGTGCTTCAGGTGAACAGATAGACAAAATATTTTATTTTCATATTAGCGTTTTCTTTTCTAGTACTATTATTATATAGTTATAACATTACTGACTTTCTGTTCTGTCACAGTTTTTATTGTGTATTAATGCTTTGGTAAAGGTTGAGAGAGAGTTTTCATTAAAGATGCTTTTTTTGTTGTTGTTGAGGAATATCACCCATAAAAGGTCATTGTTTCCGGACAGAATTTCCTCAGAAATTATGATGACAATGAGTGATATTTAGCCAATTAGAAAATGTAATCAATCACAGAAACACTCTGTGCCCGTCAATCAATTCGATTTGCTGACACAGGGTTGGCTGACATGTCATTTAAAAAAAAGGAGTGTTTAGCAAAATGGCTAAAATGAAATAATTAACAGCACCTTTAATGAAAATGAAACTTTGTCAAAGTAAACCCAGAATAGATTTCTATTTTGCATTGTGAGTTTGTTGCATATAAACTTAAAGTATGCCAATTAGGCATCATCATACACAAATATGCATATCAACACACACAACACACATTACTTAACAACATACTTAGTAAAACACTTAATGCGTTTAAAAAAAAAAAAATTTAGAATTATGAAAAATATTATTTAGGAAGCAATATGTAAAAACATATGGAACATTAGTATATTTTTATAATAACATTACATTATTTTATCTTAAATTTATGTTTTTACTTTAGTTAAGAAATATGTTAGAGGGTCAAAATCGAACTAAAGTTGAATCCACCCAAAATCATCACTTAAGCCTGCAGTACCTCTCCTCAATATTTAATGCTCACATTCGGGCATGAACTGAAGCGTGCTGCATTTGGGGTGATGCGGGGGGAGGCAGGGGCACGCCTCTCCGTGCCGCAGCTGGAGAGAGCAGATGGGGTTTGACACCCGTGTGTTTCTGTTGCACCGGGTTTTGACACGGATACTGTCAGGTTCACACAATACCAATTGAAAACGAATGCAGATCTCTCAAACGCACCGCCTTTAATAGATTCTTTGCCATCCGCTGGGCTTCATTTGTCAAATGTCACCCGGCTGTGACATTTCCCACGGTGTCAACCTACAAGTGCATTTAAAAAGAGATGTATTTTAAATACACCAGGGGGGAAATCATCAGTGCCAACATACACACATGCACCTTTCTGCAAATTGTTTCAGTATAGTTTTTAGTCAAGGAGAAATTAGTTAGAATCAGGGGCCAGTTGCATAGGTTAAAACTGTCTTAAGAACTAGTTTAACCAACTTCCAGTTTGCAAAGAGGGCAATCAGTCTTACTTATCAGATTCAAATTAGACCAATCTACCTTTTTATGTAACTGACTGTAAAAAGTTATGACCAGTTAGGGCCAGTTGCATAAACATAGCCGCTAAGTTAAAGGGATAGTTCACCCAAAAATGAAAATTCTGTCATCATTTACTTACCCTCAAGTTGTTCCAAACCTGTATAAATTTAAACCTGCAGATCTCCCCCATTGACTACCATAGTATTTTTTTCCTACAATGGTAGTCAATGGGGGAAGAGATCCGCTTGGTTCCAAACATTCTTCCAAATATCTTCCTTTGTGTACATTTGGGATGGGCTTTATAAGCAAAAATAATATTCGATGATCGCTGGGAATCATTTCATTATTATTCAAAAATTGCACCCCTCCCCCACACACTTGCCACGCAAGTCTACAGTGTGCATGTGAGACAGTGGGCCTTATCATACACCCGGCACAATGCGGTACCAGGCGGAACGCAACAGTTTTTTGCTAGTTTCAGCCCAACACAGTTATCATTTTCACGTCCTGCACCATGTTGTTTAAATAGCAAATGCATTTGCGCCCATTTGTGCGCCCATGGGCGTGCTGGTCTGAAAAGAGGTGTGTTCAGGGGCATTTAAAGTGCGCGTTAGTAATATGCGCCTATAGGCATGTACACAACACACATACACTCTGCTTATTACACACACAGGGATGCGCAGCAGACCACAAACATTTTTAAATATTCAAAAATCAAAGGATTCCTCTCTGGAGAAGTGCTCAGTATTTTTGCTCGCAAATTCCACCAAGTAAATAGCGAATACGCCATGGCGCGAGCGCAACTGACTTTTAAAGGGAATGGGAGATGAGACTCTGATTGGTTTATTGCACGTTACGCCCAAAACACACCCATTACTCATTAAGAGACTATAGGTACAACCCTTTTAGACCATGTGCCTGGTGCGCCGACCATTTTTCCTGTCGTTCAGACACGCCCTAAGTGCACTTGCGCTTTAGATCATGCACTCAGATCGTTAAAATAGGGCCCAATGTGTCCTTCTTCTGTTGATTGACAGCTTTTAGGTGCGTTATTGGCAGCACCACCCTCTGGGATGTGAACAGGCACTGCATCATCAATAATCACAAGACCTATTCGATATTCGAATTAAATCACCTAACCAAATATTCGAAAATCGTGACTTATCCCTAGTGTACAGCAGAACAAAGAAATGTATACAGGTTTGGAACATCTTGAGAGTGAGTAAATGATGACAGAATTTGAATTTTTGGGTGAACTATCCCTTTAAGACTCTTAAGAACTAATCTGACCAACTAGCAATTAGTTTTTGAATTCAAATTAAACCAATCCATCTTTTATGTAACTGACTTAAAGTTATGATCAGTCTTGAAGAAAAAAATTAGATAACTAACTTTTAAGACTAGTCATAGCAAGTTTATGTAACCGGGTCCAGATTTGAAACCAAACCATGTTAAGGCCCGTTCACACCATGAACGGTAACTAAAGATAACAATAAAAATATAGTTCTTAAATCAATCTAAAAGAATAGCAGAGTCCACACCACTATAACGATAACAGCACAGAGAAACAATATCGTTGGAATCACTTTCAGAATGATTTTTTTCCAGCTAATGAACGATAAATCATTGACAGCCAATCAGAATAATTTGAAGCGGCAGGCGACAAAACTGCAAACGCATGCTTAGAATAAACAGAACAATATCGTGCATTGGTGTGAACGCTAATATAGTTATCATTCTTGGTGTGAACGGACCTTCATTTTAGTATCATTGAGATTATTGTACTATACTATTCTAGTTTTTATTAATAATTTTAATACGTTTTTATTTTTAAGTTTGAGTCATTTTTTTTTTTAATGTCTATATAATTTTTTATTTTATTTTAGTTATTTTAGTACATCACTAAGTTAAACAAAATGAAAATGCTGTAAATGTTTATATATATTTTATATTATTTGATTTCAAGTAACAAAAAATGTTCTTTAATGGTTTTAGTTAACTATAATAACCCTGCCTTGCACAAAAGCACAAAATCTTCTTGACACAGCAAAGAAATGATGATGGCTCATTGTATTTAGTTGGAGCCGGAGAAGAAAGCGATAGAAAGAGTGAGCGAGTCAGTGAAGGGGAGAGAGTTGAGAGAGAAGGGCTCCCCAGAGGGTTTACTGATGAGCAGGCATGCGGGGAGACTGGGGGGGCTCAGCTGGGGCTGTTTGCCCAGCAGTGAACACCCGTCATCAAGGAGCTCATAAAATATTAATCCAGCACACAAAGACGGGAAGACGACGGACAGAGTGACCAGAGAAAGAGGGAAAGGGACTGATGCAGACTGAGCGACAGCGAGCGTAATGAATGGACCAGGAGAGAGGGGGCTGCGGGGTGAAAGGGTGACATGCAGTAATTGGGGGGAAATCTGCGCGGCGGTGGGTGGAAACCATTATTGGCAGGTGGAACAAAAATGGACGCATCCCTGAAATAATGAAGTGAGGGGGAGGAGAGGAAGGAGGAGATGCAAAGAAACACGGGAGCAATGCAATGTGAGAATTGGCTCTCATTTAATTACAATTGCCTTCGAATAAAACATTTCTCCAGACAATGGTACGGAATTAGAAATAGCCGCATGTTCCGACTGTGGAGGGCCGTGTTTGGAGGAATGGGCTCGGAGCGTATGTTCACATAAGAAGTTTTGGCAGGAAGCGCAGCGCCCAACAGTTGTCTGTTTACACTCCTGGAGCCAAGGACTGGGCCCACAACAGAACAATGCTGATTTGTTAGGAGGACTCTAAATGGCTCTTCATGTCCAAATACGCGCTGGCACACAAGGACAGGCGGTGAATAGAGAGCACACACACGCACACACATGCACATCCATACCGGATCAGACATCAATACATATCCAGAGTGTTAATATTCCAGAACAGAGGGCAAAGCTCTTAGGGATGCCTGAAAGCAATAATCAATTTTTTTCAGATAGTCGCCCATGGGACGCATGTCACACTGTGGACGGCGTTTAAAAATAAAAGAAAGGCCAATGGTTAGAGCAAACAAACTACATGAATGAAGAGCATTAAATAAACAAGTGATCTAATGAGTTGGTTATGCTCTGATTAAAGGATTAGGTTACCTAAAATAAAAATTCTGTCATCATTTACTCATGTTTACTCACCCTCATGTTGGTCCGTATGCAGATATGCACCCATATGCTGATATTTTTAACAACAGATGTTCAAAATGTGACGAGTCTTAACATAAAGCTTTTCTATACGAGAGTGAGCACATCCTCCAAAGAAAATGGTGTAAAACGTAATACAAGTAGTTCATGTGGCTTCTAAAGTCATACAATAGATTTGTGTGAGATACAGCCGATTGTGTCAGAAATGCTCGAAAAAAATCAGAAAAATTTTGCACAGAAATATATATTCAAAATATTCTGAATGAGCTATGACTTTTGACAGCTGCAGTGGAGGGAACGTTTATTTGCATATACATTTATGCATTTGGCAGACACTTTAAGCCATTTCCATTGCATTCAAAATACACATTATACAAGTTCATGCATTTCCTGGGAATTAAACCCATGACATTAACATTGCTAGAGTCATGCTCTAATGTTTAATCATTGAATAAATAAATAAATTTGGGTTTTCTTGTCACACAAATCTATTTAAAGGCTTAGGAAGGCTTTAAAAAGATGCACAAGTCATACATGTTGTATGGACAACTTTTATGCTGCTTTTTTTTGTCCATTTTGGAGATTTAAAGGTGCACTGTGCGGCATCTAGTGGTGAGGTTGTGAATTGCAAATGCCCACCACTCCCCTCTCCCTTTCGAAGCACGTAAGCTACAGTAGCCGACACAGGATAAAGATGTCATTGTCTGAGACATCAGAGAGTAGCTAGCGCTCTGTAGAGCAGTTTGTCCATTTAGGTCTACTGTAGAAACATGGCGCCGCAAAATGGTGACTTCACTGCAAGGGGACCCGTGATGTATGTAGTTAGAAATGGCTCATTCTAAGGTAATAAAAACATAACAGTTCATTATGTAAGGTCTTTATTCACCAATGAAAACATAGTTATGTATATTATACTGAATTTGTGTTAATAGATCCTCATAAATACTACACACTGCACCTTTAAAGACATGGAACTGTTGTTGTACAGAGGGAAATACAGAAAAATATCAGGTCTGGAATGACACGAGGGTAAATAATGAAAATATATTATTTCTTTTTTATTTCTTTTTTTAAAAAACATGTTTTTGTTTGTTTTGTTTTTTTTATTTTCCAGAGGCAAAACCACAATGAAATTCAAAAGACAAAATAAGAAAGAAAAAAATTAATTATCAAAAGACAGATGGTTGACATGCAAAAAAGAAAGATTATTGGCTAGCAAATTAAAAAAAAGAAGAGAGAGAGAGAGAGAGAGAGAGAGAGAGAGAGAGAGAGAGAGAGAGAGAGAGAGAGAGAGAGAGAGAGAGAGAGAGAGAGAGAGAGAGAGAGAGAGAGAGAGAGAAAACAAGCACACATAATTTGTTTTTTTCATTTTTGGGGGAATGATACCTTTAAGAACACCAGAGCTTTAGAAAACAAAAAAAAGAAGGGAAATTCACAACAGATAAAAAGAACAGGCTGAGAACAGACTTGACCTGCCACACATCTTCCTTGCAGATCAAAATAAAGACCTCATCAGCAAGTTCTAAACCTTGTGGTTCAATGCCACATGACTCAAAAAAGTAGTTAGCAATCACACCTCAAATATTTTGCAGAACCTGTGGTTGAATTAAAAACAAAACATCAACACCATCTTGCACAGAAAAAAAGCCCACACATGACGAGCACCAGAGAGAAATCACAGAGCCAAGGTATGATTAAACAACAGTGATAGAGAATGAGAAATGTTGCCTTGGCAACTAGCTGAAATAAAAGAAGCTGCATTTTATTTCAGTTAGAGGTACACCATATACCTTTTTTTTTTTTTCAAAATTAACAATTTAAATAATGCGTCAATACATCAATCCTTCTTCCAAAACGTGTTTTTGTCTTACCCTGATTCACGATTATGCCCTTTTACGAAGTCTTGATTTTGTTTATGGGGTGTACTATAATATGCTTAAATGCTTGATTGTTTAAAAAAAAAGAAAACTAAAATTAAAAATTAAAAAACATTATTTTTCACATACTTTACATCATTACAGCACCTCTCTTTCCAGTCTGGCTTGAACGTGCCGTTTAGCTCCTGTTTCGATGAAGCCCCTCCTTCCAAAATACGAAATGTGCTGTGATTGGTCGGCTGGACCAGTTTATTTGATTGGCATCGCTTAGCATGTGTTCAGGAAATGTCATGTCCCTTACCATAACAGCGAGCTCTACTCGGTTGTAAATATTAGGGATGCCGTCAATTTCAAACCAATTCAAGCCTGATTCAGACTTAAGAATGTTAACAAAAAAGAGCATTGTGCAGAACAGATTTAATGCACGGACTTTGCAAGCACAGACGTTTCAGATTGGTAGTTTTTTTTGTAATTTTTTTATGCATTTTAGATACAAATGTTATACACCATTGAATCATGATATTTGTCGGAAACTATGGTAATGTAAACAGTAATCAATCACTAAACCATGGTTAATTTTTTCTAAGGGCCGGTGAACAGCCTTACAAAAGCGAGAGTAAACACTATATCAACACTAATGTTGGCTAGCAGGCGAATGGAGGCAAAGCTTTGCCCTTTGTTTACGCTGAGCAACAACATGCAACTTATAATTGGACCTGTTAATAGAAAACGCAACTAGAAACATTAAGACACTCAGTTGTAATCCACAAACAACAGCAGCACACAGATAAACGTTGGGGTTATAATGTTCAGGAACAGTGTTTAAAATAAATTAACCACTCTTAAGTTCGTCAGCCTTGGGAAGGTCCAAAAAAAATTGGAAACAGGATGGGAAAAACTGCATCTATTTGACATAGCGACAACCGACAACACTGTCTTCTCTAATGGAGCTCAACCAGGCCTCGTCCCATTTTTTCGCGCATTCAGTAGGCGGGGATTATTTAACCCCTAATCTGTTTAACCCCTTAAACATATTTTAGTAACCATTTTAAGTTAGGTATCATTCGAAAGCTTACGAACTCAAAACTCATCCTGTGAAAACCATTTTGAAATTGGACATTGTGTTACCATGGAAACGGTACTTTCATTTCTTTTAATTTCCTCCCCTAGTGGCCGGTGTCAGGTTTCATATTGCAAAATTTATTTTAACTACTTCATAAATCAAAACCTTTTCTAATCTTAACAAAACACAAGGTTCCATATTTTTAATAGTAATTTTAGACAAAAAAATATTTTGTAAAATTATATAAAAAAATTTTTTGAATGTGGCATAACTTTTGAATACTTTAAAAATCAGCTGAGTGTCTTCTTTAAAGCAAGACAAAACATAAGTCTATATTCCAAAGCATTCTTGAATAACAAACATTTAAGTTTGGGTAGTGCATTTTCACGTATATTCTCAAAAAGAAGGGTGACAGTTAGGGGGTTAAATGAGTGACATTGTGACTTCACAAAACCCTGAAAAAAATGCATTGTAGTCCAAACGAGTCATTTGTTGTAATTCTTGGAAAGTGGATTCTGTTTAATAAAATATCTCCCTTTGGAGTAAACTTTGAGCTTTGTAACCTTGCAGATCTTTTTTATGCATCACAGACTAACTAAAGTTGAAAAAGTGAAAAAGCATAATAGGATGCTAGAGGGCCAAAAGTTACATAGTGTACCTTTAACATTTGTTTCAAGTGTTTCTTTATGGTTTTTGTTTCAGTCAACACTAGTCAATAATAACCCTGTTGAACAAGTGAAATAATGAGTGAAAGCAAGATTACAAAAAAAGTATGCATGCATGCATATGCCCATCTCTTCTGCTGCATGCCTGGCATTGCCCAAAAAGAGTCCCTCTCACAATCAAGGGCACCCACACTTCACTCCACATTCCTCCCTCTCCCTCTCTCATTTGACTTTTTCCATCATTCCCTACACAGAACGTTCCAGTCACGGAAAGCTGCTTAAATGCGCAAATCGCATGCCTATTACAATATCAAAGCGAGACTTGATAAAGATGACAGTGTGTGTGTTAACGGAAGCGCCGTGACCTCCCCGCGTGTTGGACGGCTCTCGTCATGGCCTGAATGGCTCTACTGTGGCTGAACATGACCGCTGACCTCTTTTTGCTGCAGAGTTTCCTTTTTACATGACGAGCCAAATATCCAGCTCTCTTATGGCACTCTGAGTGGAATAATAAGTCGTCGCTGCATTCCCGAGGACGTTTCGTTTGCGTTTCATACCCAGAAGCCCCCGAGGCTACAGCAGACGAGAAATAAGTTTCCCTGCACCTCACATGCGATATTAAAGTGTCTTCTTCGGAACGCTTCGTCACAGCAGTTGGTATACGTTAATTGACTATGAATTGAATATATGAATAATTGATGTGTTGTAGCAAATTTGAGCAGTAGGAGAAAAACAGCAGAAAATAGGGCTTAAAAAAAAGAATAAATTAGCAAACTGTATGAAGTATGAAACACAATAGTCCTTTGCAAAAGCGAGATTAATCCAGAAAAAACATGTGGCAACTATACTTTACCATCAAAATGCGTGCTTTGCATGTTCAATAGATGTTCAGGGTGGTTGCTAGGATGGTTACTAGGCAAGTCCACCCTCAGGTCTCTATGATATTCTGGTCTCTAAATATGATTCGGGTGAACTCATGGGATTTTTATTTTTACACTTTTATTGCTCGACAGGCAAAAATCATACGTTTTATTGCTTTAGAAAAGTACCAGCACACTTCTCCTCAACAAAATGCATGATTTAAGGTATCAATCATGTCTATAGCAAAAACTATGTGGGACGAACAGCACCAAAGTTTAGGGATTTCAACAAATGATGTTAGCTTTAGCAAGCACACTCTATATCTTATAATTTGGCTTAACTTGATCCAGATGTGGATAGTAGTTTCACATGTTAGAAATGAGTTTTAAAAGTTTCATGTAGACCCAACTCTAATATACCATGTGTGGTCTAAATTGAGAACTGAATTGAGTAACTCCAAATAAAATTAGACCGAATAAAAATCTTTAGCAAACAATACTGCACATTAGCATGCTACTTTTTTTTTACTTTATGGAATGCATGGAATGAGCAAGACACAAGAGACTATGGTCAATGTATGCATTTACACAGTTAATAAAAAACATAATTCTTGAATATTTTTTTCATTGTCATTTGCATTCAATTTCTATTCCATTCAATACACTTTAATTTGTAAAATGGAGGTTGTAATCTTTTTGTGTTGGGACTACATTCTGGGCAGTGGATTTTTGGAACTGAATTGTACATGTTGAAATTTTTTTGTATAAATACCTGTTAGCGTTTAATGTTTAGTTATGTTGGACATTTAAATGAGTTTGTTTAACTTTTGTGTGGTTAGGTTGTGGCATTGCTATATCACGTCTATGCTGTATGATGTTTATAGCTGTGCTAATCTCATTGCATTTGCATGCAAACATGTCCTATGCTAGCTATTAGTTTTAACTAGGTATAAGATTAGTTAGTTCCAGGGCCCTATATAGGTCATGCAGTCTGCATATGGTCATTGGCTCCTCTTCACTGTCAAGCAATCACAGAACACTTGCATGCAACATCCACCCACAACCTAAGCACAAACTCTAACCACAATAACTTTAACATAACCTTCAGAAACCGTTTCTACATCTACTGTATAACACTGAACACTGATGGGTCTTTAGGTTTACTCAAAAACACAGACTTGAACATACAGGAATCTACTAAATATAATTGAGCTGATACAACTAAAAAAAATATTGCCTATGTTCAACTAAGTTCAAATATACACTGTTCAAAGGTTTAGGGTATGTAATGTTTTTTAAGGAAGTATCTTGTGCTCACTACGGCTGCATTTATTAAATGAAAAATACAATACATCCGGTGCTCTAGAAACATTTCTTATTATTATCAATGTTGGTAGTTTAACATTTTTTTCAGGATTTTTTGATGAATAGAAAGTTCAGAAGGCAACACTAATCGTTAGAGTATTAGTAGACTGTCCGCTTAATATCTTCTAATTAGGGGTGTAACCAGTGTTTCATTTTTTTTACAAACTTTGTGAATTTAATTACAAAAAAGTAACTGTAATCAGTTACAGTTACTGAGAAAACATGTGTAATTAAATTACAGTTACTTATGAAAAGTTATTAACTACAAAGGGGGTTACATCTGAATATTTTCTGTAAAAATAATACTATCAATTTGTTGCTTTGCCTGTTTTTGATGTGCACGATGCCTCCTGCCATTTAAAGGCCGCTTAGTAATGCAATTCTGATGCTTTTGATTGGTTCTCATTTGAATGAATGTTCTCATTTACATAAATCCACATTGCAGCTGAAAGATTTAGGCTACAACCTGTCAGAGTTACCATGGCGAATGATAAAAATGTGTTTCAGTGCTGGAAAATAGAAAAGTAATCCAAAAGTAATCAAATGTAATCAGTTACATTACTTAATACATTATAGATATCTAGATGTAATCTGTAACCCATTACATTTCCAAAGTAACCTTCCTAGCACTGGGTGTAACAATATATTGTGTCAAAATACACTCACCTAAAGGATTATTAGGAACACCATACTAATACTGTGTTTGACCCCCTTTCGCCTTCAGAACTGCCTTAATTCTATGTGGCATTGATTCAACAAGGTGCTGAAAGCATTCTTTAGAAATGTTGGCCCATATTGATAGGATAGCATCTTGCAGTTGATGGAGATTTGTGGGATGCACATCCAGGGCACGAAGCTCCCGTTCCACCACATCCCAAAGATGCTCTGTTGGGTTGAGATCTGGTGACTGTGGGGGCCATTTTAGTACAGTGAACTCATTGTCATGTTCAAGAAACCAATTTTGAAATGATTGGAGCTTTGTGACATGGTGCATTATCCTGCTGGAAGTAGCCATCAGAGGATGGGTACATGGTGGTCATAAAGGGACGGACATGGTCAGAAACAATGCTCAGGTAGGCCGTGGCATTTAAACGATGCCCAATTGGCACTAAGGGGCCTAAAGTGTGCCAAGAAAACATCCCCCACACCATTACACCACCACCACCAGCCTGCACAGTGGTAACAAGGCATGATGGATCCATGTTCTCATTCCGTTTACGCCAAATTCTGACTCTACCATCTGAATGTCTCAACAGAAATCGAGACTCATCAGACCAGGCAACATTTTTCCAGTCTTCAACTGTCCAATTTTGGTGAGCTCGTGCAAATTGTAGCCTCTTTTTCCTATTTGTAGTGGAGATGAGTGGTACCCGGTGGGGTCTTCTGCTGTTGTAGCCCATCCGCCTCAAGGTTGTGCGTGTTGTGGCTTCACAAATGCTTTGCTGCATACCTCGGTTGTAACGAGTGTTTTTTTCAGTCAAAGTTGCTCTTCTATCAGCTTGAATCAGTCGGCCCATTCTCCTCTGACCTCTAGCATCAACAAGGCATTTTCGCCCACAGGACTGCCGCATACTGGATGTTTTTCCCTTTTCACACCATTCTTTGTAAGATTTTCTTGACCAGGACCACACCCCTAAATGCATTGAAGCAACTGCCATGTGATTGGTTGATTAGATAATTTCATTAATGAGAAATTGAACAGGTGTTCCTAATAATCCTTTAGGTGAGTGTATATCGCAATACAAAAATGTAACTATATGTATCGTGGACAGTGACAATCTGTATTGTGTATAGTTCACCCAAAATCAAAATGACTGTGCAAGAAAAAAATCCAGTTTACAGTTTTAGTGTCAGTACATAAACTACTATATATAATGTTGAATATACACTCACCTAAAGGATTATTAGGAACACCTGTTCAATTTCTCATTAATGCAATTATCTAATCAACCAACCACATTGCAGTTGCTTCAATGCATTTAGGGGTGTGGTCCTGGTCAAGACAATCTCCTGAACTCCAAACTGAATGTCAGAATGGGAAAGAAAGGTGATTTAAGCAATTTTGAGCGTGGCATGGTTGTTGGTGCCAGACGGGCCGGTCTGAGTATTTCACAATCTGCTCAGTTACTGGGATTTTCATGCACAACCATTTCTAGAGTTTACAAAGAATGGTGTGAAAAGGGAAAAACATCCAGTATGCGGCAGTCCTGTGGGCGAAAATGCCTTGTTGATGCTAGAGATCAGAGGAGAATGGGCCGACTGATTCAAGCTGATAGAAGAGCAACTTTGAAATAACCACTCGTTACAACCGAGGTATGCAGCAAAGCATTTGTGAAGCCACAACACGCACAACCTTGAGGCGGATGGGCTACAACAGCAGAAGACCCCACCGGGTACCACTCATCTCCACTACAAATAGGAAAAAGAGGCTACAATTTGCACAAGCTCACCAAAATTGGACAGTTGAAGACTGGAAAAATGTTGCCTGGTCTGATGAGTCTCGATTTCTGTTGAGACATTCAGATGGTAGAGTCAGAATTTGGCGTAAACAGAATGAGAACATGGATCCATCATGCCTTGTTACCACTGTGCAGGCTGGTGGAGGTGGTGTAATGGTGTGGGGGATGTTTTCTTGGCACACTTTAGGCCCCTTAGTGCCAATTGGGCATCGTTTAAATGCCACGGCCTACCTGAGCATTGTTTCTGGCCATGTCCATCCCTTTATGACCACCATGTACCCATCCTCTGATGGCTACTTCCAGCAGGATAATGCACCATGTCACAAAGCTTGAATCATTTCAAATTGGTTTCTTGAACATGACAATGAGTTCACTGTACCCCCACAGTCACCAGATCTCAACCCAATAGAGCATATTTTGGATGTGGTGGAACGGGAGCTTCGTGCCCTGGATGCGCATCCCACAAATCTCCATCAACTGCAAGATGCTATCCTATCAATATGGGCCAACATTTCTAAAGAATGCTTTCAGCACCTTGTTGAATCAATGCCACGTAGAATTAAGGCAGTTCTGAAGGCGAAAGGGGGTCAAACACAGTATTAGTATGGTGTTCCTAATAATCCTTTAGGTGAGTGTAATGTATAATAATGCAATGGGGGAATATTTGTGGGTCCTGATAATGCCAAATGTCTTTTGTTACCCGCAAAAATTGGCCTACATTATTTTAAATATATCTAGTCAGTGACAGAGTGCAAGCATATTCATCTAAAATAATTCTGTATTTTCAGCTTCAGAATCATGAATATTTTTATTCTGGTGTCACCATTGTCCTGTGCAAGTCCAAGCCTATTCATTTCCTCCACCAAATCTAGCATTTTAAAATCAACAGTACATTTTTTGTTATATTTTTACCATATGTCTTGGAGTATCACAATAATATTGTATCGTGAGTTCAGTATTGTGATATGTATCGAATCGTAACATGAGGGTATTGTTACACCCCTACTACTAACACTTTATTTTGACTCCCAACAGACATTCTACTGACTCCAAGTTACTAACCCAAACCTAACCTAACAGTCTACTACAGTTTAATACTCTAATGAGAGTAGGCTGACATATAGTTGCAAATTAGAGAGTTAGTTGACATGTAGTTGCAAAGTTATTTATAGTGAGCAGAATGTCTAAAGTGGACAACCAAAGTCTCACCATTAAAAGCAATGTCCACAAGTACACAATTATAATGTTCTCATTATAATTTTATGTAGCCTATATGACAGACTTGCACTGCACATGTTACACTTAACTGTATTTTCCTTTTTTTAAGTGATTGCAATCATATTTCATGCAATTTAAAATCATCATGGTGAACAGTGTGCATCCGAAGTATCCCAGCTGAAGAAAATAATCCATTATTTATCGGCTTTAATTTATTGGGCAAATTTTCTTATCGGACTGATACCGATAACATTAGAAATGATCATATATCGGCCAATACCGATATGGTGGCAAAATATCATGCATCCCTAATTTAACGCATCCTTGCGGAATACAAGTATTATTTCCTTTAAGAAAATCTTTCTTACCCCAAACTTTGAATGGTAGTGTATGTCTAAAATTAAGAAACGACTTTCCTCAAGAAAGTCTTCTAAATCTCTAAAATACCACATTAAACACTAACAAATATTACTCTTTCCTCAACTTTCTCATAAACACATAAAACAACACTTAAATTTACCATTTACTTGCTAGTAACAAGAAATCCACTGCCCAGTTTCAGTTAACAAACATTTGTGTATTATGTACTCCTAATACAAACAGACTAAGAAAACTTCCTTCATAAATTTCAGTGCAATGAAACTGGCGAAGTGTTCCCGAATTGTGTTGATTAGCCCATTTGTTAGAGTAAACTGAACAAGCAGGAAAAAAGTATTTTCCATGCAGGTTTCTCTCTTTACCCAAAACAACAGCATTGCATCCCACTTGAGCTCAACTTTTTTACAGATCAAGCCCTGAAGGACAGACCCACACACACACACTAATACTGTTGTTATCTTGCTGTAGTTGTGGCCCGTCCCCAGACCCCTCTCTTTCTCTCTCTCATTCAAAAAAGGAATCCGAAACCCTGTAATGTTTACTGCGACCCTCAGTACAGTATCCAAATGCCCGAGGCAACATACACAGTGAAAGAATGACGGGGGGCGGGTGAGTTACCATGGCTGACAGCTCACCTCAACCCCATCAATGTGGCAAAACAGGTTTGACAACGAAGCCAAACAACATGGCAGAGAAACAAGAGAACATATTTGATCCACGAAAACTCTCAATTACTTGGAAACGGCTGTTATTGCACCACAAAACCCCTCCATAGAAAAAAAAAACCACTTCTTTTATTACCACAACCTACAGAGCGCCACGAGACCCTAGCAGCATCATCATAAATCAAAAGAGATTCAATTATAGAGAAACACATCGCAGCGCAATCGTATCAGAACTGCAAAATGGGAGCAGAAGACAATTTTTGGGCTTTACTGGGGAAGAATAAGCAATCACTCATCTCAACGTGAGGTGATCAAGACATGAGGAAAAGAGACATTCATTTATGCACAAATACTTCCAGCAGATGTCTGGTCACATTTGCATTCAGCAACTAAATGTTTTGATTTCAAAGGATGTGTGTGCACACAAGATACATTTTTTGTAGAATATCCAAATAACCAATTTATCTGTCATCTATGGGTTTGAGCAATATTTGGGGATAAATACCATTTATGCTTTATCAGCAGCATCTCTAGCATATTCTGTCAAACACTGGAAATATTTGTGACTTGTTCCTCAGTTTGTAAAAGCAGTAATGTGAAGCTCAAATTTTTGTTTAAGCATTATGAACACATTAATCATTTGGTTAACAAAATCCATGGATGAACTTCAAAATGTCCAAACCTGTATGATTTTGATGCTGCTCTTTTACATGTAATGTCAGCATGCAGTGAAAGCAGGGGCTGTCAATCTCCAAAAAGCACCATAAAGTAGTCATAACAACTTATTCCAAGACCTCTGATGTCATTCAAATGTTTGTGTGTTTTGTGTGTGGAACAGATGGAAATTAGAAGTCATTAATTGCTGAAAATTCTCCTTGTAGCTCACAAATCTCATTCATTAAACTTGGCAAGATAGGCAAGATACGTAGCACCATGTTTGACATCAACACCTCCATTGGTTCTGTGTCAAAACATGACAAAAATGCCAGTTTGCAGGAAGTGTGAATGAGATTTGAGAGTCATTATTTGGCTATTATATGACTTTTCATTTGCATATCAACAGATCTCTTCCATCTTGAGCTCCTCAAGATGTTCCTGATAAAAAGTTAACAAAAGAATTTTTGATCTAACCGTTTATATGGGCCATGAGGTGGGATGAGGCCCAAAATATGTGACCCTGGACCACAAAACCAGTCATAAGTCTCACGGGTATATTGTGGCAATAGCCACCAATACATTGTATGGGTCAAAATTATAGATTTTTCTTATATGCCAAAAATCATTAGGATATTAAGTAAAGATCATGTTCCATTAAGATATTTAGTAAATTTCCTACCGCAAATATATCAAAATGTATTATTAATAGTAATATACATTGCTAAGGACTTCATTTGGACAACTTTAAAGGCGATTTTCTCACTATTTCGATTTTTTTTGCACCCTCAGATTCCAGATTTTCAAATAGTTGCATCTCGGCCAAATATTGTCCTATCCTAACAAACCATACATTAATGGAAAGCTTATTTATTATTGTTTTGTTATTGATGAAGAAATCTCAATTTCAAAAAATTGACCCTTATGACTGGTTTTGTGGTCCAGGGTCACATATAGGCCCTATAGAAGCACAAAGTCGAAACTTCACAAAACCTGGTAGAGACAGAAAACGGGACATTCTGAAGAAACATGCCAAATTTCACAAATTTCTCATGCTCGATGGGCTAACAACAATTTCAAAATTATCTTGATGTGAAATCCTTTTATGTCTAATCTTTTTAATCAGTTTGAATGGCTGATTTCCTTTTTGAAATCTCTTTTGGGACTATCATGTGTTTTTTTAAGCGGTTTCATCAAATCCTAACTTACAATATCAGATTCAAGACTGTTGACTTTACACATAATAACTGCATCACCTACTTGTCGACATGAGGTAATGGTGCTTGGACCCCAATAATCATGGCTTGTGGCTATATTTTTATTTATTTGATAGATTTATGCCATGTCACTATCTAAGGCTATTTTCCATTGCAATAATGAGGTAAAAATAGATAAACAAATTAATACATTAAAAATATTTATATTTAAAAAGAAATAAAGAAGACAAACAGGATAAATAATTTACATGCAGAAAGATCAAATTTATGTAAGAAAGAAAATTCTATAGGTTTTCCAGTTGAATCATATGTTCAAGTTCATTTGTTTTGTGACGATTTTTAAACCAGAAAAAGCTTTAGAAAAATAAAACACTTTTCCCTTAATAATAAACATAAGTGCTAACATGAGTGCTATCATAGTTTTCAGTGATATGCAACCTGTACTGTTAATATTAAAAAAGGTATTTTAAGGATTATGACCCTTTTAAAGTCCCCATGAAATCAAAAGTTTTTGGCTTTTAGCATGAATATGTTAGCCTTACTGTTATCTTTAAGGTAGTGTGCTCCAAAACAATGACAAAATTTGCATTTAGAAAATATAAGGATTCAAAACTTGCAGTCTCTCACTTCCGCCAATATGGAGCAGCGATTTTGATGACATCACTCTGCACTTCAGCTTCTCATCAGATTTTGTGTCCAATCAAATAGCACAGAGCGAATCATATGCATGAGTCGGCACATACCATCTGAATTCTACACAGAATGCTATATTTTAAAGCGATATGGAGATCAGGAGGAGAAATGGTTAGACAGACTCAGCATTAGAAACAGCACTGAGGAGTAGAAAAGATAACATCTGTGCCATGCACCAACATAAATTACACACTTTTCAAACTATCCTCAGCATGATTATGTTTCCTGTTTTGCTGTAGTAACAATTCATATTAAATCTAAAAGGGGAATCTATTAGACTGTGCTCAGCGGCTCTGCCTGAGCTGTGATAAACATAACGCTATTGGCTATTTTAAAAAAGCTTTGATATGTCCCACTCTGACTTACTGTTTCAGTGGAAATTACGTCGAATAATTCTGCACGTCAAGGCACTTTAAAGTACACAAGTCATAAGCACGTTTTTTTTTTTTTGGCTTGACAGCATCTTCCCCATTCAGTCTGCTAAAGAAAAAAAGAAATTAATTTAGAAAGACATGAGAGTGAATCAATAATTACATTGTTAAACTGTTCCTAAAAGTGTTTCACTCTTAAAACTATAAGGGCCCTATTTTAACGATCTGAGTGCATGGTCTTAAGTGCATGGCGCAGGTGCACTTAGGGCGTGTCCGAATCCACTTTTGCTAGTTTAACGACGGAAAAAACTGTCGGCACGCCAGGCACATGGTCCAAAAGGGTTGTACCTAGTCTCTTAATGAGTCATGGTGTGTTTTGGGCATAACGTGCAATAAACCAATCAGTGTGTCATCTCCCATTCCCTTTAAAAGCCAGTTGTGCTTGCACCATGGCGGATTCGCTATTTACATGGCGGAATTTGCGAGCGGAAAGACTGAGCGCTTCTCCAGAGAGGAATCCTTTGATTTTTAATATTTAAAAATGTTTGTGTGCTGCTGGGCGTCCCTGTGTGTGTGTGAAAATGATAACTGCGTCGGGCTGAAACCAGCAAAAGCGAAACGTTGCATTATGCTGGGTGTATGATAGGGCCCTAAGTCTTAAGGGTTATAATAGTGACAGTTACATATTTTAAATACTATTTGTGGTGCTCCATGCTTGCCTGCTAGGCATCGGAAGCGCATTACTTTACTTTTCCGTGCTCCTTGTTTTACAAAAGGGTGAAAATTATTTACTGTGGTAGTCGATGGCGTGCCACAGATGCCATCCATCCTTAAGACTTCAGTGACACACATAGCTGAGATTCTTCCACTTAAGGAAAATCAATAACACGAAGCACGCAATAGATGCTCTGTTGGGTTGAGCCGCTCAGCGAGTCGCATGTATGTGCGTGATCAGTGAAACAGATGCTGCTGGGCTCAGACAGCTGTGGAGTAAAGGCACCAATTACAGTGGCAGCCCTGCCTCTGACACACACTATTACACACTCTATAATCTACCCTGCAAATCTCACTCCCACACAGTGTCAAAGGAGAACGAGAGAGAGCGCGAAGCGAAGAGGAAAAACAGGCATAGAGAGAAAGAGGAAGCTCAGAGACATGCAGAGAGTAAATGAGAGAAACGATGGACAGAAGAGGGCTGAAGTTCAGGAGAATGATGCTAAAAGACTGAAAGCACACATACAGTAAGCAGTGGCGTGAAGCGGTTCTTCTGAAATGAGGAGACATGTCCTGACAGTGTTTTTTATTCATGTCCAATTACACTTAATGTCACATTTTCCTGGTTAAATAAACATTACATCAAAAAAGAGAATCCAAATACAATTCTATTTTGTGTTTTTACATTAATTATGTAATTAACGTTCTATTTATTAAAACCAATTATAGATCTCATCAATTTAGTTTCTTTTAAGCAGTTTAACATCTTTTCCAAAATAATAACTAATGACAGTAACAATTTAAACAATACATTTCATTTTATTGTTTTTACACTTTTTACATTTATTGTCTTTAAACGCTGATCACAGACATGAAGATGTACCTTTAATGTACCAAGCTGATTGCTCACTAAACCCCCACAGTCATCACATTTTCAGGCCATTTCAAGTTTGATTTTGTCATGAAATAAAGCAGTGATACTTTTTAAATTAGTCTTCCCATTAGCACCACAATGTTGTTCATTAGGAGCAATTCACGAATGTGCACGAAAACAAGAGGCAGGATTTATTGCATGAACCAATCATATCCAGTCATAGCACGATGGATGAATGCATGTGTGGATGTGTCCCAATTCAGAGGCTGCATCCTTTGAAGGCTGTATACGAAGGCTGATTGTGTCACCGTAGCGCGACGAAGGCTGTCCCAATTTAAAAGCTCCTTCAAATGTGGCCTCCAAATGCGTCCTTCTTTCCCATGAAATGAAGGATACAACAGATGGATCCTTCGCAGCCTTGCCTACCCCAGAATTCATTGTGCACAAGTGACAACATTGCCGAAATTGCCGAATTACACTTTTAAACGCAAGTATTTGGTTTCAACTTACTGAAATATCTAATGATACAAATGTAAATAGAAAATAAAGAAACTTTAAAGCTTAACTATCATATATATATATTCAAGAGTTTATAGAGTTTATACTCTTTATTATATACAGAAATGGACCATGGTAAACACATTTAGACAGTTTGTGTACCCTGTTTTGTTTTCAGACAGTTTATTATAACTTTCAAAAAAGTCTACAAACATTACTGCCACTCATTAACGACAGCTGTCACAGTTGCTAGGTCACAAGAACAATCTTCCATAGGCTAGACCGTCCCATTTAACAACACTTAGTCCAACCTTTGCAGCCTCTGAACCCTTTACCAAACCCACTGCACGCTTTAGAGGCTCTGTTAAAAGTCAACAGGCTCAGGGGAGGCAAGAGACGCGGCATCACGCTTTAACTTTACTGGTGTCGCTGTTGGACAGTGTTACTTTAGAAAAACTAGTGATTTATAGAATAAATCTATTTCCTTTCCTCAAATCCAGCCCATAATTACTAGTGAGAAAGGAAAAACTGATTCTAGAACAGCAGGTGTAGAAACACTTAAAGGGTTAGTTCACCCAAAAATTTTAATTATCCCATAATTTACTTACCCTCAAGCCATCCTAGGTGTTAAAAAAAAAAAACTGGCTTCTGGTAACGGCTGTACATGAGTCTAGTTCCGGCAGAAGAATGACCTCTGACCCGACGCACGACGCATTGACGAACGCGGAAGCACATATGATAAAGCAAAACAAAACATCGGTCACGAATTTAAGTCTAAAACGAGAACTTTTTAAAGAGAAATGTTGGAGGAGCTTGAGTTTGTTGCCCAGCCGTATTTGTTTGAACTCTTACCTAAGCTTACACTACTCCTACGCCATTCGTCGGGTCAGAGGTCACCGGAACTAGACTCGTGTACAGCCGTTACTGGAAACCAGCGATTACAGTTTATAAAATTATAAATATGGATATTTTTCTTATAAAAATGCATTAACCCCCTGGAGCCATATGGATTACTTTTAAGATGGAAGGATGCGCTTTTTGGAGCTTCAAAAACTCAGACTCTATTCACTGCCATTATAAAGCTTAGAAGAGCCAGGATATTTTTTAATATAACTTTGATTGTGTTTGGCTGAAAGAATAAAGTCATATACACCTAGGATGGCTTGAGGGTGAGTAAATTATGGGATCATTTTCATTTTTGGGTGAACTAACCCTTTAAGCGCAAGTTTTGTGCCAACATATAATTTTGTTTCTTTAAAATTGGTTTTAATGGTAATTTCAATAAAAGCAGTGTAATTCTAGGATATTTTTTAAATATTTATTTTTCAAAGATAACTTTGATGAAAATAGATTGACCATGTGTAAATAAAGATTTAATTCAAAGGTCCTAATACTTCGCACACACAAACTAATAAATAAATCTAGTTAAACTCACTATATATATGCACACACACACACGTAAAGAAAAAATCTATATAAATTAGTTAACCTCACCATACATCTCTGAAAAGACAGAAGACACACCTCTATGTCAGAGACTACAGCTTTACCCTGCAGATTTCTCAAATAAATATATAAAACAAGACAAACAGGAAGTGGAGGACAGAGAACAGAACAGAATTACAGGAAGTAGAGGGGAAAGCTGAAAGTAAAGGACAACTGTGGAGAGAGAGAAAGGAAGAGGGTGTTCACAGAGATAGCAGCATGTGGAGAAGCAGATTTTGGCTTGAATAACCAAGCCTGTCTGTGTCCCTTTCGGCAGAGATCACTGTCATTAAACTGCTACATGAGAAGACACTCAGGATGTGTGCGCAGAGGCCTGGAGAGAAAGAGAGTGGGATACACATCCTCCCAAAAACTGGCCTGAGAGGACCCTCTGCTGTAAGCAGAACCCAACACGCAGCTCCAGTGAAGACTCGCTCGCCAATGAGCCGCAGGCACGCCTCCTTATTAGCTAGAAGAGTAAATCAACGGAGAGAGACTGAAGATCTCCAGGGAGAGCAAGTGAGCTCTGTCACGGGTGCTAATTTTACAATCAAAATGACTGCACACTATGTTAGTTCTGTTTCGAAACCTAGTGACCCAGCAAATACAAAATGCTTTGACAAAACATTCACCACATTGCATTTTAGTTGCAGTCGGTTAGTTGCAGTCCAGAAACCACACTTATAATTTGAAAAAATTAACTCAAATATGTTTATGGATTTTTGAAGTACTATAAATTATCAGTAGCAAACTGCAACTTTGAGAAAAATTACATTGTATTTGCAAATATGTTTTAATTTTATAAAACAAAAACATTTTTTGTTTTATATCAGCTAGCTTTTCTTTTTGCACACTAGAAATGTCAGTATAGCTTTTTTTTACTGCAGAGGCAAAACTAAACAAAACTGCAACATTTGTGGGATGTTTTATTTACATTTAAAATAATATAATCAGAATCAGATTCAAATGAGACGTATACTATTCAAAGATTTAGAGTCTGTAAAATATATATATATAAAAAAATATATATAAATAAATATATATATATAAATATATAAAAATATATATATAAAAATAAATAAATAAATATATATATATATATATATAAAAAAATAAAAAATAATATATATATATATATATATATATATATATATATATATATATATATATATATATATATATATATATATATATATATATATATATATATATATATATATATATATATATATATATGAATATGAATATAAATATAAATATAAATATAAATATATATATAAAAAAAAAAACTAAATCTCACCAAGGCTGCATTTATTTGATCAAAAATACAGTAAAAATAGAAATTCTAATATGCTGATTTGATGCTCAAGAAACATTTTCAGGATTCTTTGGTGACAAGAAAGTTGACGAAAAGAACAACATTTACTTAAAATATAAATATAACATAAATGTCTTTACGGACACATTTGATCAATTTAATGTATCCTTGCAATTTTTTTTTATTAAAATGATTCATTCCAAGTTATCTTGCTGGCTCCAAACTTGAATGGCAGTGCATAAAAATACATTACAACATTTGTGGCATGTTATAAATGTATTTTTTTTTACACTCGGGATTCATTGATTTTTTAATCCATCTCTCATCCACCCAATAATACAATGTTACTGGTAAAAGCTACTTTTAAATACGTACTCACTAAAGCGTCATTCTATTGCACTTCCTCAAGAGGGAAGTTAGAAATTCAGACTTTCCGAGCTGAATTAGTCACTCCATTTGAGTTAGGATGCTCCCTACGTGGGCAGCAGACAGCAGGGCAGCTCACTAGGCTTCGCAATAGTGCTGTTGAGTTGTTAAAGGGGTTCACTTGAACTTTATGGACTGAAACACAAAAGGCAAATTGGTTTGCAACCATGTGCCCTCTCGACCCTCGTTTTGTAGTTAACAAGCCAAATTGCATTTCGCACCTCACAGACAAACAGACCGAGCCACGCGCTTGAAAGCAGGATGGAGAGAGAGAGAATGAGTGAGTGAGAGACAGAACGGAGGGAAAGCAAGGGGTAGACAATTGCAGGAAAACAACTTCGAGGCCTGGAGAGGAAGAGCCCGGGAGAAAAACAAAAGACAGACAGAGAGAGACAAGCATGACGAAGGACAGAGTTCTGCGTGGCACACACACACACCCAGCCGCCGACCTTTCCCGTTTTACACAGCGGTTTCATTGTAAGAGTTCATGTGGCTGCCGTAACCCAAACAAATAAAAACACTTCAAAACAGCTGCGAAATCTATTCGCCAGAGCCCATGCCCATAAATGCTGGCTAAAAGACTGTGGGAGAGATGGAGATTATGGGCGTATGGAACCGAATGCATTTCTGTGTGTGATAAAAACAGCTCTGGGATTAGACTGACGAGCCGTTATGGGAGAAGGAGCTTTGTTAAACATTCAGAGTGGAAAAGCCCTGCCTTAACATCAGATAAGAATGTGGGCTGGGATGAAAAAGTATACAGTATACAGTATGTTGTGCATTATTAGTGTCTCGATCAGATATTGAACCACCAACCAAAAGGCTATTTAACCCTTAGTTTAGTACGATCACACCGGTGTGATTAGAACAATCACGTTATACACACTATATAAATTGATGACGTGTTTTATTCATATCAGATATACATTGTGTAGGTATTAGGTAACTTTAATTCTTCTCCCACTTCACCAGCTACTTACTCATGTATTTTTTGGTAGAAGTGGATGAATTGACGTGTTGTAAATCCAACAGGTAAGATTCTCTAAATTGCGGTGCAAACTAACATGGTGGCACCCATTGTGCATTATCAGCTAACATGATCATTATAAAGGTTTATAATAATAATAATAATAATAATAATAATAATAATAAGGTCATACATTATAAAATACTGCTCACCCTAAACTCACACTGGGGGGGTCAGCTATAATATTTTAAACTTACATGTGAAAGGGTTAATATTTCAGAAATGTCCTTTTAAAACTCAGCAGACTTAAAGGGGTAGTTCACCCAAAAATGAAATTTCTGTCATCATTTAGTCACGCTCAAGCAAACACTTCAACATATCCGCCAACAGCCTGAAATCATATACTTCTCTATATGGCTATTGATTAGCATTAACCAATAACCAACACAACCTAGGTGATGTCAGTGGAACATAGGGTCTTTAAATATTATTTCTCAGTTTGGAGAGTTAAAATAGACAATAGAAATAGAAATGAGACAATTGTTGACATATATAAGAGTATAGAGCTATGAAATGAATGTGGATATCAGTTCAGATCAATTTGATGAGAAATGTTTTAGTTTTATTTTAAGACTGACTTTAGACTTTAGTATCTTGGCAAATCTGAGCACAGATTGAGATATTTTTAACATCTCTTCTATAAACTGTGGGATTAATGGAGTCTGTTTGTAGGATGACAACAAATCATGGTTGAAATAAACTGGTAATCATCATAACTGAATTTCTATTGTGAATGCTTACTGTAAAAAAGATAGTTGTGCATATTTTGTATATGGCTAATGAAGAAAATTTATAGTTTTTTTCAGTGCACCTACAACTTTGGTTATTAACGGTTGTACATTTTAGTGCTTTACTTTCCTGTATTAACTGATTATTTATTTAATTTATTTATACTTTATTATCACCTCCCTTACATACAACGTATTTATTTACAATTAAATACATTTTAAATTAATTTTTTGTTTTTTCCTTTTTCCCCCCACCCTGTAAACCTCATAAAATTAATCATAAATAATATATAAAATATATATACACTACTCATTTAGCTACTTTATGGCATGTGTCACTAAACTATATTCTCCATGATTCACTGGGGCATCACAAGAATGATAAAGCATCATTTAAACACCTAAAACATATTCGTTGCTCTTCATTTTGCACCAAAAAGCATCCTGTCTTTATCAGGAAGTGTAAAAGAGAGCAAAAAAAATGCAAAAAAACACATTCATTAATGTTCCAACCAAAACCACTTGAACACCCATTACGCCGTAATTACTCCTATATAGAAACTTCCCAGGAGGAGCTGAAGGGAGCAAGAGCCCCCCACCGCAAAACCAAGAAACTCAGTAGGTGCACTTCACAAACGTGTCTGTATGTCTTTGGTGAGTCAATGAGAGTAAATAAAGAGCCGCAGTCAATAATGTGATGTTACAGCAGGATTGGAGAGCATTTAAAGCCGTTTAAGTTTGAAGAGCTCTTTTCATGTGAAGAGCGCTGCCATGTTTCAAAAGCACACGGAGAGACAGAGAGAAAGAGAAGCAGCAGCCGAACGCCTCCGCCGTCTTCCACTGTAACCACACCACGCTTTCATTGCAGCTATTTTGGCAACAGTCGGGAAACAGCGACGGTATGGAAGCCCATCGGGGGGGGGATAAGTACCTTGTTTTCGCTTAAATGTGCTCTAGATTATTTCTGACTAAATCCTCAAACGGTGTGGTATCTCCTATTCTCAGATGGATGAGGGATTTGGGACAAAGCAGCCATGGGTCAATGCTACCGTTTCTTGTGTATTAAGCGTAAAAGCAAAAACACAGAGCTGTTTGTTCTGAACACAACCCGGTGGATTGAAATAAAAATAGTGCCCTGCTCAAACAAAGACAAACAAGTAGCGTAGCTGCTGGGCTTCAAAGAAATCGAGACGCCTGATTCTAGAACAAAAAATTAATTACCGCTTATATGGAGATTTTGCTATTGTTTGGAAAAGAAGAGGTGCCCTACTGGAAACCCTGTTGGGAAAATGCACGGGATATAAAAAAAAGTCATGCATTTTTAATGGCACCTTCAGCATATCCTCGACAGAAGTTCTGCGATTGTGCTGGGTGCATGATGACAGGCAACTGGGAAAGTAACGCAGCAGTTGGCGTGATCAAGAGCCCTTCACGCAAACACATGCACATGCACACACACACACACGTAAACACTCTTTTACCACACTTGACGGGATCTATGTCTGAGCCGGGCGCTTCCTAATCTGTCTGCACCCAGCGAAAAGGCCGGTCCTCTGCCTTAATCTCCCGGGGGAGAGTCCGGGTGTCCCTTTGCCTCTGAAAGACACTCCCACTGCACTGCCGCACCTCAAACACACTTTGATCAGCGCTAATACACGGCACAGTTGATCCGTGAAGTTAGCAAATGACCCATTATGACATCACAAAAGCTGGTGGCAAAGCAAACTAAGATCCGAGAGCCGCCATAATGACCTGACGCCGTGTTATCAGAGAGGGATCTGTAAATATGATTCAGAGGGATTTTCATTTGAAATTCATGAGCTGCCGAGTGCTGAATGGTTCACAGGGGTTTTGTTTGTTGTCGAATTCCTGTCAAAATAATATGTTTTACAAAGAAACAGATTTAAGGGGACAGAACTGTGCTATCAAATACTCACCTTCAAGTAACCTAAAACAGTGTACTTAACACTACTGTTCAGAAGTTTTAGTTTTTTTTAAAGAAATACAAATATGCAACAAATATGCATTACATTTTTTAAAAGTGACAGTAAAGACTTGCTTACTTATTTTTATAACTTACAAAAATGTTACAAAAGTTATATTTTGAATAAATGCTGTTCTTTTGAACTTTCTATTCATCAAAGAATCCTAAAAAAAGTTCCCACAAAAATATTACGTAGTTTTCAACATTGATGATAATAAGAAATGTGTCTTGAGCAGCAAATCAGCATATTAGACTGATTTCTGAAATCCAGCTTTGCCATCACAGGAATAAATACAATTTTAAATATATTCAAAAGGAAAACCGTTATTTTAAATTGTAAAAATATTTCACAATATTAGTTTTCATTGTTTTGTTGAGCAAATAAATGCAGCCTTGGTGCACATAAGAGACTCGTACCAATCCCAAACTATTAAATAGAGTGTATATACAGTAGAAGAAAATCCAGACTGCTTCACATAATAAAAGCAGACCACAACTGTCAAGCTCCTAAAAGCACCAAAAGCACCATAAAAGTAGTTTATATGACTTATTTGCTATTCAACAAGTCTGTTAAGTGTGAGGAACATACTAAAAGAATTAAATCACTAAAAAATCTTCCCCTCCATCATAGTTTTGGTTCATATACTCAAACATGGGAAGCTCATGATATACACAAGAATATGCATTGATTGTTTTATTTAGATAGGAGTAAGTCCACATAAAAATCTTCCCCACCCCTTGCATGTTAGTTTATTAAGCGTCGTGGGTAAAATCTGCTTATACTTTCAGCTACCAATAAGAGTACAGTAATCTCTTCTAAATTTAACACATTTTAACATGTACCATTGCACATTTACTACTAAAATTACCACTGATTTTATCTGGGCCAGCTGCATGGGAAGCTAACCGTTACAAAAGTGGGGCGTAACTGTGCCACTCAACTAAACTGTGACCAATTATCTGCGCAACTCACTGGACATCACAGAGGAGATTGGCTTATTTGCGCAACCAATTGATAGTGCTGGGCAGAAGAGTTTTTACTGTGTAGCGTGGATCAATGCGGGCTGTGCTGGACTTTCAGCGGCTCATGCTGCTCAGTCCCACTCACGCTCACAGCAATGCTGCAGTTTGGTCCACTGTTACGTTGCTTTCTTTTTTCTCTGAGCAATATTTTTGTGAAATGAGGGGATATTACTGCAAAAAATTATTTGAAATGGGAATTGTGCATAAGATTGTTTTAAGGGGTTTGATATGGCATAGTGAAAAATTTGTGTCGACCCCTGCCGTAGAAAGGAGGAGAAGAATCTGTAGGTTCTCACTTATATTTGCGAACTTGCAAGGTTGGAATCTGGGCATTACTTCTATTTCAGAGCGGAGAGGAGAGAAAGATTTTCAGTGAAGAATATAATAAAATATAAAAATTTTCAGTGGAAATATGTGTGTGTGTGTGCGCGTGTATTATATTATATTAAATATATATATATTATTATGCATGACGTATGTGTATGCAGTATTTATTTACAACATGCATACATACATACAATGTTTAATATAAATTAAATATACACATACTACATGCACTATATTTATTAGTGATATGCATGTATGTGTATATTTTACTAATTTATAATAAAAATGTAATATACATAATATATATAATATGCTTTGTGTATAAATATATATTAATTAGATGTAATTAATTTATAATTAATTAGACATCTTAAGATGTTTCATATAATTAAATAAATAATAAATAAATATACACAGACATACATGCGCATATATACATTACATATATAATATCTTAAAGCTATTTTTATTATGTAAATAAATAATGTTATGTCTATATGTGTGTGTGTGCGCGTGTGTATAAGCATTTAATTTTTTATTTAATTATATGAAACTTTATTAATAATTAATATATATTGATATATTATTATAACTTTAAACATAACATAAAAAATATTAAAATGTATATATAAAAGAGCAGCCTAGGCCTAATTTCTGCAAAACGAACAAGAAATGTTTTTTTTGAGCAACATAAGTGTGACAATGATGACAGAATTTGCATCTATCCGTGAATCAATCCTCAAAGCTCCAGTAGTTGATAACATCAAAACAAGTTCGACGCTTAACATGCTAGATTCAAAAGGATAAACTCCTGTCTAGCGGCTGAAAGAAGCGTTTTGTTGTTGTGAGGGTGCCCTGGGAAGTTCCAAACGTGACATTGGCGCACAAACGCAACACACAGTTTCCAGTAGTCCTAATCTCTAAACGGACAGAAACAAAACAAACAAAACGGATCACATATGCTAGCATGTTTCTAGGGATAAGACACTAAATAGTGAGGGTGAGTTAATCCTGTTCGGGAGCAGGTGTAGGAACACAAGCATGCCAAAATCTGCCCTCTCCTCCCTCCTCTTGCCCTTTGGTCGCTTGCTGAGTCTAGGCCATGCGTTTTCTCTTGTGTTTGATGCACGAGTCCCCATCCCCCTTCCCCCGGCTGTCATTCACAACCTCTCTTAGCACACACACACACATACACATTTGCAACATAAACACTGACAAACACACACCGTTTGGCCAGTCAGACCTGTATATCTGCTTCCTCTGCTAATTTACATTTTTTATCATTACGATGGGATTTTGCATACTTGTATGAGTACGAGTCGAGTACTTCCTAAACAAACAACGCACACAATAACCAAAGAAACACCAGCCGTTAAAACACACTAGCAACCCAAAATCACAACAATAGCAGTTAAAGACTCATTAGCTCATTGAAAAACAGGTTATAGTCAATAAACATCCCATATCATAAGAGTCTTCCTTAATTTAATTTCACAGAGTCAATTTCAGCGCCTGTGATCCTCGGGATAACCCTGAGTTCGTACATGACTGATTAACCATGCACTAACAGATGTCTTCTTTGTGTCGAAACGACGTGTGTGTATGTATGCGTTCGAGCGGGGGGTTGGTAGGTACACTGGTGTGAGTGTGTGTGCGATTCGTCTCATCCTTTTCAAAGGAAATCCCATTATAATCCAGGTTGAATGCTGAGGGCAGTCAATGTCAAACTCGTAACCCCATTCAGCATCTTCAGGTTTTGGCATTTTGAATGAAAGCAAAGCCAGAGTCCAAATCTGAAAGCAAAATCTCTTCTCAACAAGGACACAATAGTGGCTTAATCAGACGGGCCTAATTCATTTAGCGCATCATAATCACCAATTTCATATGTAAATCACCTCAGTGAATCGCACATGCACTGGAAATGAAATCCTGATGAGGAAACAATTTTCATTCAGAAATTGCTAGTAAATTTCAATATTAATTGCAAAGAAATGTCAAGTAACGTTGAATTAAACATGACATTTTGAAGTAGAAAGACTGAGAAACTTATTACAACTTTACAACTAAATTTCAGGTCTATTCTTTCTCTAGCACACCACATGACTTTCTAATCTAGATCAATAAATTCAGATAGGGCCGCGGCATAGATTTACCACTCAACCAATCAGCAAGTTAGTCTTTTAAAGAATAACAAATGTTTCTGCAATTATTTGGAATCTTTCCCCGTAAATGCGGGAATTTTCTATTCCCCAGTATTGATTAAAGGACGAACAATGGCAAGAGCAACCAGCCTAATCCATCAGCGCAGACACATGGGGGTTTCTACATGCAGGATGGGGCAAACAAAAGGATTTCAGTGCTTACGTAACGCCCATATGGGTCTGAACTATGACAGAATTTGCATGGAATAAAAAATAAATTGTATCTTATCGAAAGCGCTGAAGAATTACACTTCGAATATGCTTATAAAACTGCTTATGAGGATTAAAATGATTTTTTACAGAGCTTACTAAACTAAAGATTTCAGACTTTAAAATGCTCTCATTAAACAGCTTACAACTCAATTAGCAACAAAGAATAGTTTTTCCACAGAAAAAGTATATAATGGTCTCATCCATGCTATTAAATTGGATGATATTTATTTGTCAATAGCCATGTTCACATTTTTGATGAACAAAAGTGTTAGTTCCTGTATCATTTGCAAACTCTGACAGCCATATTAGTAACAAATAATAGCACTGTCTAAAAAAAGAGTTAGCATTCTCAAACTTCTGTTTTTCTGGTTAAATGCCTGAAATAAGGTCTGTGGTTAATACAAGCTCATAGATATTTTCATAATTCATTCTACGACATAAAATAACATCAGTAATACTCCACTCGAGGTTTTACTTCTGTAAAGATGGTTGCTAACAACAAGTAGCTAAATGGTGTGAAGATCTGATTTGTGTGAAGAAACAAGTAGCTTAATTAGTGAAGATCACCATGATGAACAAAACTTGTAAAAATCATAAACTTTAATTGGTCACATATACTCTGTATATTTCTATGGCATCGCTGTTGAAGATTAATTAGCTGGTGAAATGGATTTACTTATTGTAGTGTTAACAAAAGTTATCCTGATCTTACCTTCATGCTGTGGAAATACAAACCGGAAGACAGAACACAACGAGTGCAGAGCTGAAAAGGGGCGGAGCTACAGAAGTTCTATTACTAGAAGACTCAAGTAGACTGCAGAAGACTGTTAGGGGTTAGGGTTAGTAGAATTGTTGACATGTAGTTTCAAAGAAACATATAGTCAGTATAATGTCTGTTGGGGGAACATCAAATTGTTAGCAGATATTAAAGGATTAGTTAGCTTCAAAATTAAAATTTCCTGATTATTTACTCACCCTCATCTCATCCAAAATGTTCATGTCTTTCTTTCTTCAGTTGAAAAGTTTTTTTGAGGAAAACATTCCAGGATTTTTCTCCACATAATGGACTTCAATGGCAACCAGCGGGTTGAAGGTCCAAATCAATGCAGTTTCAAAGGGCTTCAGAGGCTCTGCACGATCCCAGCCAAGGAATAGGGTCTAATCTAGCAAAACCATCGGCCATTTTCAAAAAAAATTAAAATGTATATACTTTTTAACCTCAAATGTCTTCTTCATGGCGTATGACATCCTCACGTTGGAAAGTTTCGGTAAATAAGACCCTATTCCTTGGCTGGGATCGTGCAGAGCCTCTGAAGCCCTTTGAAACTGCATTGATTTGGACCTTTAACCTGCTGGTTGCCATTGAAGTCCATTATATGGAGAAAAATCCTGGAATGTTTTCCTCAAAAAAACATAATTTCTTTTCGACTGAAGAAAGACAGACATGAACATCTTGGATGAGATGGGGGTAAGTAAATAATCAGGAAATGTTCATTTTGAAGTGAACTAATCCTTTAAGCAGAATGTGCATTGTGAATAAAGATATTCTGTTCTGTCAAGTCACCTTTATTTATATAGTGCTTTTTAGAATACAAATTGACTCAAAGCAGCTTTACAGTGATAAAGGAAATTAATGCAACAAAGATGCTGTACAGCAGCATTAGAAGAAAGTAAATTCAGTGTTGATTCATTTCGGTTCTAAAAATCATTAGTTATTAATTTAGGGGCTGTTTACACGACACCATTTTCAACTGAAAACAGAAAACTTTATGGCCGTTCATTTTTGGTGGCCTGAGAAACGCAAACTTTGAAATAGGTTTTAAAGTGCAAGTTACCATCTCCGTGTAAACTTAAAAAAACTTGAATCTGTGAAAATCTGTCACGGCATATGGCAAGCCAATTTAACATTTAATCCTTAAAACGTACTAGTATCTATTTTCATGCTACTAGTGCTTATTATTTAGGTACTAGTGCCTATTATTTAGATAATAGTACCTTTTTAAAAGATACTAGTAGTTATTCATTAGATACTAGTTCTTAATTTTTAGATACTGGTACTCATTCATTAGATATTAGTACCTATAAAATAGATACTAGTACTTATTCATTAGATACTAGTACTTATTTCGATAGTGACTAGTAACTATTCTTTTGTTACTAGTAACACATTTTACATTTTTGCCATTGACTTCTATGGGGATCTGTCATTCAGATATCAACTATTAAGTTCTGAATAGTATGTATTCTAATTGTGACTAGTACATATTTATTAGATACTAATAGTTATTCATTAGGTACTAGTACTTATTAAATAGTTAAATAGTATATTAAATATACTTAGACACTAGTATCTTTTTTAATTGTAACTAGTAACATTTCTTATCTTACAAATGACAACTGTTTTTTTACTCGTCTTATGTTATGACTAGTCAGAATGGCCACTGTAGAGTTCAATAAAAAATCTTACTAGTAAAATAAAAAATCTTACTAGTAACATTTGGAATAAATACTAGTTTCTAATAAATAGGTACTAGTATATATTGAATAAATACTAGTAGCTAATGAATAAGTACTAGTATCTATTTAATAGGTAGTAGTATCTATTTACTATGTACTAGTATCTAATGAATAGTACTATTATCTATTGAATAAGTACTAGTAGCTAATCAATAGGTACTAGTATCTATTTAATAGGTAATAGTATTTATTTAATAGGTACTAGTATCTATTGAATAGGTACTAGTATCTATTGAATAAGTACTAGTAGCTAATGAATAAGTACTAGTAGAATGAAAATAGATACTAGTTCATTTTAAGAATTAAATGTTAAAACGGCTTGCCATAGACTGCATGCATATGCGTATTATGTGTTTAGTCTATAGGTATGCGCGTTTGAATGCGTATGTGCGCGTGCGCATAGTCTTTCTTTACAAAGTGACATTGCCAACTACTTACATAATTGTCTGCCATGCATAATACATAGTATACATAAATATACATAAATTGTTCAAGTAGTGAGTTCACACTGAAACCTGAAAAACTGAAAAAAAGAAAAGTGCACTTTAAATACCAGATGATGCACTAAATTAACGGAAAAAAAACAAAGTGTGGAATGTTGGACACTTCATGCACTTACTGTCGCAACTTTATTTACATAGCGGAGGGGGAGGGGCATCAGACTCTGATGTTGAATGACAAAATAACCTTATAAAATTCACACACTACACGGATGAGTACATAGTGCATAAGTACATAGTGTGTTATTTGGGACGCAACTTATATCTCGCAATTCTAAGAAAAAAGTCAGAATTGTGAGATTAAAAAGTTTTAATTTTTTATTAAATGGCGGAAACAAACTTCCATAGTATTATGTACAGATCAGCATTACGGCCACGGGTGACCCTGCTCTCTAGATGTCGGGATCAGTACTGGCCAATAAAAAACCTATATTAGTCAACCACTAGTATATAGTGCGCATGGGACATGCCGGCCTCATTACTCAGTATTGCAGTGCTAAGCACACGAGAGCAGGGCAGAGGGGCGTAGATTAGAGATTATTAACACGAAACACAGACTAATCAGTTAAACAGAAAATCCCCTAAACCGCAAGAAGAACCAAGGAAACGAGAGGATGAGAGAGAAACGACAAGAGGGAGAGAGATTATTAAAAGAATTAGCAGCAATACGCATCTAAAAAAGAAAGAAAGAAAGAAAGCAGCCATTGAGAAAACAAGAGAATCATTTCAGTGGAACAAAACAGCAATTATTCTGTGGTTACGCCGTTGACAGTTTTAATAGGCATTCATGTGTGGATGCATAATGTGCTGAAGAAGGAAATGCAGAAGAGAGCGGGAGAGTGTGTTTCTGACATTGATGAACTCTACCCGTGTTCGTGCACGCTTGCGGAGTGTGAAGGACCGACCACGGTGTTGATTTGGTGAAAATGAGCCAAAATGCTTCAAGACATCCCAGCACATCTGCTCAGCGATCACGAAGCCTGCTGAAATCCTGCCTTACTCTGCCGCACCAACACACTATCATTAATATGTTTTGTCTGAGATGAAGACTGTTGAAACCTCATGGATCAAGCACACTACTAAATAACTAGTCATTTAGCAGATGCTTTTATTTATTTAAAGTGACAGTGTACCTATTATATGCTCAATCCCCTCTTATAATGTATGCATTGACCTTTAGACCCGCTTCCCTTACATAAAAGTACTCAAGTGGTAATGCTATGGAACTGTAATATGTATCATGATACTGAATGATTACAATATTCCATGGGATTCACATGGAATATGTGAACAGTAGTTACTAAAAATACCAAGGTTTGGACATGATACTATGTGTAGTATGAAGATTTTATGACAGCCACCTTTTAAACTATTTTAAATATAACCAACCAGAGTAGAAACATAATTCTGATATTATAAAGTTGATATAAAAATTTTATTAAATGCAATTAAAACTTAAATCTATCTATCTATCCATCCATCCATATCTATCCATCAATCCATCCATCTCTATCATAAATCCATCCATCTATCTATCTCTATCCATCCATCTATCCATCTCTATCCATTCATCCATCTATCTATAAATCCATCAATCCATCCATATCTATCCAATCCATCCATCATCCATCTATCTCTATCCATCCATCCATTTATCTATCTCTATCCATCCATTTATCTATCTATCTCTATCCATCTATTTATCTATCCATCTATCTCTATCCATCCAACCATCCATCTATCTATCTATCCATCAATTAATCTCTATCCATCCATCCATCCATCCATTCGTCCGTCTCCATCCATCCATCCAAATCCGTCCATCTGTTGTCTTTCACAGATCTATCTATCTATCTATCTATCTATCTATCTATCTATCTATATAGATTAAACAAATTTGATTCATTAAATTTATTATTATATTTTATTTTACATTTTGGTTTTCAACTAAATGAAAACTTTAATTTCGGTTTTGGTGCTTTACTAGTATTACGGAGTTCTTAGAAGTAGTGTGGAATACCATATTAAAACACTGGTACATGCACTTAGCAACCGCCAACAACACCCTGGCATCATTCTGCACTGGTAAACTATCTACTTAATATGGACACATTGATGTTATACTGTAATGTAACAGTCCATATCAGGATGACAACAGCACACATCTGCCATTCAGACAGATCCATTTTTGCATTCTCTCTGAACTAAATGACTCAACCCTTATAAGGGACCTTCTAACACGCATCTGCTGCACAGCACAGACAGGTGGACAGAGTCAAACGCTGACACACCAAAGCTTGATTTAGAGGTTTGAAATAACAAGATCTCTTTGGCTAATTACTTCCACAAGAAATGACATTTTATCATGAATGAACGAACCAGAGCTTGAAAAAACACTTCAAGCCACCGGGCGTGTAAGAATGCAAACTATTCCCTATGCAAGAGCCTTACAGAGCAGCCGATCAAGCATGACACATTCAATAAAGCTCTTCATCTGAGAGGCTCTGTATAACATGGACATCAACTAATTATGCATTATGCATGTGCAACTAATATGCATTCAAGATTTTATGTTAAAATACATATGGACATATAAAAGGAAGTCTATATTTAGGTCTTGCAACTGATTTCTTTGAATCACATTTTAATCACATAATGCAGTATAAGGTTCTGTGGTGTGACAGATTCATTTTACCCTCTGATGTGGTGTCCACTGCAGTAGACAGATCTTTAACAGCAATTTTTAACCATTCAGGGTGTGATGTTACAACCAAACCACCATGGGTGATCACCTTTAACCCTATCCCATGATTCTATATGACCCATAAATTAAAATTAATTAAAAATAGCTGATGAAAGTGTCAAAGCACCATATGGAATCACTGCAATGGTTATATTCTTGTTTTAAAACAAAATGTGGTTCAATAATTCATGCATCAGAAGGTTAAAAGTACTAATATTCTCAAAACTATTATTTGTATAATAATAATAATAATAAAAAAAACAAGTACTTTTAGTTGTATAGCATGGCAAGTTTTAACAAACATGTCAAAAACAATAATGCACGTAAGCAAGGTGTTTAAAGAAAAACGACTCGCATCCTAAAAGCTTTCTTTGCTTGGTTGATCAGTGTTAAACGTGTTCGCTGGGAGCGGGTGTACAGTAAGTGTGCACTTGCTGAAGACTGTAACAAATGCAACAAACATCAAACATCAAACATCAAAGGTAACGTCAAACGCTGAATGTATGCCCGTGACGTCACACGCATATACATGTCTTACCTTCCGCAGTTCAAAGCGTTTCTTCTCTCTACCTGCTTCAGAAACACTTCAGCACAATCTGGTGTCGGTTAATGTGTGTCCAACATGGAAAAGTCCGGTCCGCTCGCGACTCCTGCTCCGATCTGTGATGTTACTCGCGGAGCATCGAAACTTCCCGGTAAAGCGACAGGACGCGAGACACGCAGCGCAACACGTGGATGAGAGACAGACGCACTGAAACACTGAAGCTGAAAGTCATTTCTCACGGGAATAAAACTGAGGCAGGGAGCGGTGAGACAACACCTTATACAGAACCACAGCGACACCCTTCGGTCAGACAGGGACACATTCTGCTATTATATCTAATTACTTATCTCTATCCATCCATCATCCATCTATCTATCTATCTATCCATCTATCTATCTACCTATCTATTTACTTATCTCTATCCATCCATCATCCAT